>BFEA01000085.1:387601-406546 GCA_003427395.1 Chara braunii
TGTGTGTGTGTGTGTGTGTTACACGCTGCGCCTGCAACAGGCTGCACGAGCCACTTTCAGGCCCGTGACGTTTTCAGGCCAAAAGCCTGAAAACAAGGGCCTACAGGCCCCGTGTCGTTTCAGCCTGAAAGCCTGAAAACAAGGGCCTGCAGGCCCTGTGTCATTTCAGCCTAAATCAGGACCTTTCCGGCCCTGAGTCTTTTCAGCCTGAAACTGAGAGCCATTTTCAGGCCCTCATGAGTTCGGCCTGCCCCGAAACTCAGGCACCAAACCAGGGTTTTTGCTCAGGGCATTTTTGGCCTATTTTCAAGACAACCTTCATTTGAGCTTCAACCCCAGGGTCTGGCCCGTTTTGGCATTGGCAAGGGCAGCCTCCTGGACGGGCCAGCATTATAAAGGACTGCAGGTAATTCCTAGGTACTTCCCAGGCACTTCATGTGCAGTTCAGGAGGCAGGAGGTAGTCTTCAGGATTCGGCAGCAGCACTCTTGAGAAGCGCTGCAGGAGTAGTAGTAGCGTTAGCAGTAGTCTTCAGCGCTGGGCACTAGTAGCGTTAGCTGTAGCCTTCAGCGCTGGGTGCCATAGCTAGAGTAGTACTATAGAGAGAGAGATTGGGCGGAGGCCAGAGGGACTTACCTGCAGCGCCATCGCTCCAGCTTCGTCTTCAAGGTACCTGCAGCACAGCGCCACCTTCACAGGTTAGTACCTGGCATATGAGAGAGAAAGAGAGTTCTTCTTCTTCCTCTTCTCAGTCCACCATCTCCCTCTCACCCTCTCGTTATCTGACTTCACTGCATCAGCAGACTATGAGAGAGAGAGAGAGAGCTTGGTGACATTTGGATCCAGACTTGACATCGGACTTCAGACATTCTGACGAGGGATTATTTGGGACTTGTAACGAGACTTGGTGTTGACAACTTTGCCATCTCTCCCCTCCTCTTTGTCTGATCCCCTCCTCTACGTCTGTGCATGTCTGGACCTGGCGGCTCTTCCTGTGTATAGCGCCAGGCCCCTTCACACCTTGTGGTGAGAATGATGCATCTTTAGTCTGCATTGCGACATTGATTGGGCTCGTCGTTAGTATTATAGCCTTCTGCTTCGCTATCTTGTACTACGTAAAAGGTGTTGTACTACCCGGTTCATCTGTTCTGCCTGGCCATTTGACTCCGGGTGATTCCCTGACGTCATTTGGAGCTTGGTACCCATCTTTTCATCAGTTGATTGCCACAGTTCACTGGTGAATCTCACATCTTTGTCACTAACAATAGATGTGGGCAAACCGAAGTCACGACCCAGTTATCCATGAAGAGTTGGATGACGTAGTCAGTTTTAGCATTTTTTGGCATAGCGATTAGTCTGGCATACTTAGAAAAGCGATCCACTATAACAACGATGTGTCTTTTCCTAGACCTACTGGTCACAAGAGTATCCATGAAATCCATGGACACACTCTGACCCGGTCCTTCAGGAATCGGCAAGGGCTCAATCAACCTAAGCGGAGCCTGAGTCCTGGGTTTGTCCTTTTGGCAAACCTGGCAGGTTTCAAAGTATCTCTTAGCATCTTGCATCATGGAGGGCCACCAAAATCTCTGTACTAAGTTCGCTGACGTCTTTCTATAACCAAAATGACCAGTTGCATCATGACATTCTCCTAAAAATAAACTACGTAAAGACTCACTATCAGGAACACACAACCTTTTATTCCCTGCCTTCTCAAGAAGCAGCAAACTGTCTACCATCGTAAATTCGTCCAAAGTTTTTTTGTCCTTTGCTTGGAATCTACGGATGATCTCAAACATAACTGGATCTTGCTGATAGGCTTCCACCAACGATCGAGTTAAGTCGTTAGATATGCCAAATTCAGTTACTAGTGTGCCCAGGTAATATGCCCGATGTGACAATGTATCATACATGTTTATCACTTGAATCCATCGCTTGAGTGCGTTAGAGAGTACTGGTTGTGTCTTAATCCAGTGCAAGGTCTCATGGTCAGATCTCACATAGAAGAATCTGCCAAGGAGATAGTGTCTCCAATGTACCAGCGCTCTATACAGGGCATAGAGCTCACGCTCATAAGTAGACTTGGCTAGGTTTTGAGATGGCATCTTTTTACTCATATACTCGATAGGTCTTCACTTTTTCCCCTCCTTTGGGCAAGGACCGCGCCTACGCCATATTGGTTGGCGTCTGTGGTCACGACAAAGGGCTGATCAAGATTTGAGAGTTTGAGGACTTCATAGTGTGTGAGAGCATACTTCAATTTCTTGAAGGCTGCCTCACACTCTTTTGTCCATTCCCAAGGGGTGTCAAGTCAAGTTAGATTTGTTAATGGGGAAGCAACATACTATAGTTCTTCACAAACGGACGATAATAGCCCGTCATCCCCAAAAATGATCTCACCTCAGTAACAGTCTGAGGTCTGGGTCAGTCACGAATGCTGGCCACCTTTGCATCGTCTGGACTCAACCCATCTGCTGCAACCAAACTCGCATTTCTCCAAGTTAACCTTGTACTGGTGCTGTCCTAGGAGACCTAACACTATTTTCAAGTGCTCAGCGTGCTCCTCTACAGTCTTACTAAAGATGAGGATATCGTCGAGGTAGACGACAATAAACTTATCTAAGTAATCATGAAAGATCCTGTTCATTGCGTGTTGGAATGTCCCAGGAGCATTGCATAGGCCGAAGGGCATCTCCACAAACTCGTACAGACCGTACCTGGTCTGAAATGCGGTTTTGTGCTGATCCTCAGGTCTAATAGCAATTAGATGGTATCCGGACTTTAGATCTATCTTAGTAAAGTACCGGCATCCAGTAGGTCGTCGATGCGGGGTAGGGACTCTGCATTTTTAACAGTGATGGTATTGAGAGCCCTGTAACCAATGCACATCCTCAGGTTACCTCCCTTCTTTGGTACGAATAAAATTGGAGCGTCATAAGGGGAGGTACTAGGCCGAATCCATCCCTTCTATGTAAGCTACTTGAGCTGGCGGCGGAGCTCATCCAACTCCGCAGGCGACGTCCTATAGGTTCGTCCTTTAAGCACCTTACTACCTCGGACAACCTCTATTGCATGGACAACCTCCCTTTCTACCACGCCTGTGGGCTCCTAAAAAAGGTCGGAATATTGTGCGACGACTGAGTCAATCTCTGGGGGTGTTTTAGCGGCCTCCCCTTTTTCAGAGAAAGACTAGATATATGCCCTCCTCGCGATTCTGCTTATAATAGTTATAGAAAGATGATGCACACATGCACCCGTAGTTTTCTATCAGACTACTAGCTTTAAACTTTTGCAATCTAACAGATCTACCACTAGGCATTTGTGAATCAACACCTTTCTATCCCAGTCAAACTGCAGTTGCGCGACCTCGAGGTAGTACATACCAAGGAGCATGTCAAAGGGCAGTTTGTCTTTTACCAACATTTGGTGCTTGTTGGCCAGCGTAGAAGCTACAGTTCTGCTAAGCCGCTGCACTTGGTCCCCTAAGCGCAGTCTCACAAGCACGACTGATGAAGTTCCGCGTAGAGCCTATGTCCGTGAAGGCGCCAACTTTGCGGCCACCTACATCAACCTCTACCACGAAATGTTCACCATTTGGACCTCTACTAATCATCGCCCAAGAATCTTTGGGGTCCTTCCCTGACCACTCACATTGTAACTCTTCTAGGGACTCAGACACATCTCTCCAACAGAGCGTCGGTGGGTCTGAATGTGTCTGCGGGGCGATGTGTGGGCCACTAGCCTTGGCCAACGCCTGAAGTGGAGAAGGCAACGTAACCACTTCAGAGCGAGTAAGAGCGGCTAAAACTCCTACTGGCCCGATGTGTTTCCATGCGAAGTGCTCGCAGAAGCACTTCCAGGGTTCGAAGATTAGCCTATTACAGTTGGTGATGCCACCTTCGTAGTGACCTTTTTCCCTCGGCATGTCCTGGACGTGTGGCCATAGTTGCCATAGTTCATGCAAGTACCCCTAGCAACTCGGTCACGCTA
This sequence comes from Chara braunii, assembly GCA_003427395.1. NCBI lineage: Eukaryota > Viridiplantae > Streptophyta > Charophyceae > Charales > Characeae > Chara > Chara braunii. Next base: position 391,591 of record BFEA01000085.1, read on the forward strand.
AACCTCATAATCTAAACCAAGTTTTACCCAGGCGAGCGTTCCTTCGTCGCCCTGGCCCGTGGACCGTACTACCTTCTTCTTCCCGGTCCCCCTAGCCTTTTCTCTGATGGGTCCCACGACTCCCCTAAGTCTGGGAACTCGTCAATCTCAGTTGTTTGACCATTGTGGTCAACAAACATGAGTTGACCTTTCTTCTTCCAGTCTTGGGGAAGCTTCTTCCTCCTACCATCTACTGGTCCCTGATGAGTGGACCCAAGCTTTACCTCTATATCTAAGGCCTTCTTGCTGAAAGACGCAAAGTCATGCTGGTCTATATAGGCCTCATCCACCAGTTTAATCTTAACGTCTGTAGGTAAACATCGCAAATAATATGTGAGAAGTACCTGTGGGTTATACTGCATACCCCGTACCACGATCAATCTTTATACGGCATCTGTGACTTCGCGAACAGTCCGTACCTTTTGGTACTCGGACTGTTGATCGCGTCGGTGGCCTTTTGAGCACCTTGAGGATCGTGCCACCTAGCATACACACTCCATACGAAATGTTCCAAAGTCTGAGACTGGGCCCAGGCATCAAAATTCTGACCATAGCCCTGTTGCTGCACTAGACCATTTAACCATCGTGCTGTTGATCCTTCTAAAAAGGTGGCAGCCACTTTGACTTCCTGCTCTGGCCTAAGCTTGTGCCTCACATAGGTAGGCACAGTCCTTACCCAGGTGTCCAGGTCCTCATCCTTCTTCTTGTCGCCAGAGAAGGGCTTAGGACTCAGCAAGGGGATCTTGGGCATTCACTGCATGGGTTGCATGGGCCCAGGTGATTGTCGCAGTGGTTGCATAGCCACCGAAACAGGAGGCTGCACACTAACCTGAGCCTGGCTTGACAGTGGGACTGTAGGAACCACTGTCGTTGATGGTACGGCTGAGACTCTACGAACCGGACCACTAGTTGCTACGTAACCACCTGGAGGGGGCATGCCAAACATGGGTGAGAATGATGGCCCTACCGGCAGCAGCGTCACTGATGGACCCACTCCTGAAGGGGGAGCTACAACAAACTGATGTTGCCTCATCAATGGATGAGGAGCATGTAATGCAGCCAGAATTCGTTTCTGGCCTGCCACTAGTTCAGCCAACACCTCCTGTTGAACTACTTGCGTCTCCGCCACACACAGAAGTGAGTTACGCAGTGCTCGCATCGCAAGATCAAGTGTTCACGCATCTAGTGTTTATAGCTTGCCTAGCTCCTGCAATCTCCTACCTAGTCTAGCTTTCCTCATTATAGCTCTCCTTCTCCTCTCTGTTGCTTCATCCAACTGCCGTTGTAACTCATCCTGAAGTTCTTCTGCTTGGAGGATCTCATAATCCTCCGGCGTGAGTTGAGTTTGTTGGCTGACTTGCAGACCAGCACTCTGGCTAATGGAAACCCGAGAACCACTCTGACTAACTCCTAACGAAGTGGTTTGTGAAAAAGCACGCGACATGGTAGAGGAGGTAGCCATGGTCGTACCGGTACTAGCTGCAGTCCTAGACCTGGCGCTGACCGCGACGTCCCTAGCTCTCCTTGCTGCTGCCCTCTCTCTAGCCTCTCTCCGCAGTCTCCTCTCGTCTCCTAGACCTAACTCTAGGAAAGTCGAAGGTCAGTTGAGAGCAGTTCTACGAGTAGTACTATAGTCGTCCACTAACAACTCCTCACTAGTGCTTGCATCACTCATGAGCTACAGTGTGTGTGATCTAAACTAGAATCCACACTGAATCCTGCCTCAGCATGACACACAACCGATTATAATGCCGACAAAAACAGTTAGGTGGTTAGGTGTCAACCACTGTCAGATCCTACATACGATATTTAATTTATTTTTAGATTACTCTACAGATTGCATTGCAGCAAAGATTACTCTATCCGCAGTTGTCTATCAGTTGTCAGTCAAGTCCGTAACAACTAAATAATCAAAAATAAGAATAGCATCTCCTGCAAAGATGTATGCTGGATGGCAGTTTATCTAATTAGTGCCACAGCGAACAGTTACAGGAATCCAACCCTCACCCTGTATCCCTCTTGAGTACTCGCTTTGTGTCAACGCCCTGAGCATCTGGTTGAGCAGCGTGTCTGAAGGTGTGCAATCCGACCCACCCCTGTGCCCCAAGTCAACGCCGAATCTGCCAGCCCCTGCACATTATTTATCCTCACATGCAACGAGCCTTACACCCGGTTTGATCTGGCTGATCAGGAGGCATTTAAGGAAATACCCCATAACTCCTCAGGAATTATTTAACGTCACAGACAGGACGACGATCACAGCCAGAATCAACACCGAGTCCCCGCCAGAAATAGTTAAAGATGGTCTGGAAAGCGTCTGTTCAAAGGGCTGGCATGCCCTACGAGAGGCGGTTAATGGAAGGCCCAAAATTTGGCGAATTTCGGCAAATTTTTCACCGAAACTATCATATTTTCCTGAATTTTTACTCTTTTCTCAGTTTTTCTTTTTGCCTGTTATATATGTGCTTTAAGGTATATTTGTATTCAGTTTCGCCGTATTTGAAGCAGTACCAAAAAACTTAGCAAAAACAGCAGACTCGAAAAAAGTTTTGGCGAACTCCGAAAGCTACTCTGAATAGGGATTTATAATGCTCTTGAGTTAGATTTTGTCGTTTTTTTTTTTGCTTGATTGTTTTTTTTATGTTTGTATTATGACCCTGCATAATTTGTTCGCAAAAGTTTCGACAACATTGCTTGTAGTGACGCGGCGAAAAACCCCGAATTTTTGGCCTTCCATTAACCGCTAGTGCGAATTTTGGGCCTTCCATTAACTGCCTCTATGCAGGGTCATAATACAAACATCAAAAAAACAATCAAGCAAAAAAAAAAACGACGAAATCAAACTCAAGAGCATTATAAATCCCTATTCGGAGTAGCTTTCGGAGCTCGCCAAAGCTTTTTTCGAATCTGCTGTTTTTGCTAAGTTTTTTGATACTGCTTCAAATACGGCGAGACTGAATACAGATATATCTTAAAGCACATAAATAACAGGCAAAAAGAAAAACTGAGAAAAGAGTAAAAATTCAGGGAAATAAATTTTGAGAGGCGGTTAATGGAACGCCCAAAATTCGGCGAATTTCGGCAAATTTTTCACCGAAACTGTCATATTTCCCTGAATTTTTACTCTTTTCTCAGATTTTTCTTTTTGCCTGTTATATTTGTGCTTTAAGGTATATCTGTATTCAGTTTCGCCGTATTTGAAGCAGTACTAAAAAACTTAGCAAAAACAGCAGACTCGAAAAAAGCTTTGGCGAGCTCCAAAAGCTACTCCGAAAAGGGATTTAAAGTGCTCTTGAGTTTGATTTTGTCGTTTTTTTTTTGCTTGATTGGTTTGCACTGCGAGAGGCGGCTAATGGAAGGCCCAAAATTCGGCGAATTTCGGCGAATTTTTCACCGAAATTATCATATTTTCCTGAATTTTACTCTTTTCTCAATTTTTCTTTTTGCCCGTTATATATGTGTTTTAAGGTGCATGACCTCTATTGCGCAGCAGCAGAACCAAGGACTTGCGGCAAAGCATGCATGTACTAGTCCCAACGGGTTGGCATGGTGATTGTGACCCGAGTGCTTCGTCCAAAGCCCTTCAGAGGCATCGCCCGTCTCCCACCAGCTTGCTGCCCAGGAAGAATGTCAACTCTCAAGGTTGAGCGCTCGCGACACCTCGCATTGAGAGGACTCTCAAGACAAGACTCACTTCCTCACGATAAGAAGCAATGAAGAGGGTAGATAAGGAAGGAAGCAACGTACCTCATAATGCTGCCCCCAACCACAAATTCCTCACCGGCAACCTGATGTGCATATTTGCCTCCGCACAACCCACAGCAGAATGTAGTTCCACCTCGGCTTAAATGTCACATCATCGAGCTCTCATCATCCAGCGCACACCCCTGATGTCACCACATAGCTTCCTGGCGCACCCACACAACCCTGGGCCGCCTTACATTCAACGCCCAAGCCTTATCACTGCCCCACACCTCATGCGAAGCACCGAACAGCAAATGCGAAGAACCAATGAGCGTAGTGCGAACCAGCTCCGATACCAAATTGCAAGGAACATGAACAGAAGCGAGATCACAATATTCAGATTGCACAATCACATTGAAAGCCAAATCTTAACACAGTGTTCAGGAAGCAGCATTGCACCAATATAACACCAATAGAGAATCATGGCACTGAAAGTCAATGTCAATGAGATCTTGCTCTCGCCACCACCAACATATGCATCCAGTCTCTATCTCCCTACCTTGCGCTCGGCGCCCAGCCTACTCCCTACACAGCTACTACTAGCCTACTAATTGACAATGCAACTGTTGACGTCAGCAGCACCCAAAGTACTTGAAGATGTCGTCCATGCAAAAGCATCGCCAATACCAGGTATGTGCCCTCACATCATCATCATCATCCTTCTCTCTCCCCCTTGACTCTCTCCCACGTCTCCCTTTGTTGTACACCGGAGACCACCCCTGCGCCTCACTGTATGTCCAAGCCCACAGCCAGCTATGGGGGCTGGGCTATGGCGCTGCCCTCAGCAGCGCCCTGCTTCACCACACGACCGCACGTGCGCAGCCTCTTGCTCCAATGCCAGCAGCCAGCACGCGAGCTATCCTCCAACAGCGCTGCCGCCAGCCAGCAAGTGCCCGAATGCCCTGGCCAGGCACCGAGCTCTTTCCTATATGGAAAGAGCCTGCCTCGTTTGGCAGCCTGGCTGGACTGGCCTGGGCCCAGAAGCTTCCGGTAGGCCCCAGGATGCTGCGCCTCTGGTGCAGCTACTGGGCCTCATTCGGTTGGGCCTCCCAACTGTGTGTGTATGAGGCTGCGAATCTGGCCCAGGGCCTGAGCTTTTGGAAAGGCCTGGAAGGCCTGGGAATTTCCACGCTGCTCGGCCTGTGTTTCCCTTCAACCAACTGCCGCGACGAAACTGCATGGACCCCCAAATGCAAAATTGACAACCAAGGGCCTCTCCTGATTTGTTAGGCCCGCCTTCAGTTAGGGTGGGCGCTCTTGCAACAGGGGCCCCTCAGGCCTGCCGGGGACCCAGATCCTCGCACCTCAAATGCAGCCCACCCTCAACCCACGAATTTCCAACCCCCCCCCCGCCGCCCCCCCACCAACCCCATGAATTTTTTTTTTGCAGATCAATATTTTCTCTACGGATTCAGAGAGATCTCGACAAGCGCAGTCCAACCCCATCATCAAAAACATAAAAATAAAAAAATTGACCCGGTTTTGGGCCCAAACGGAATTCCGGTTGGACCACCGGGGTTCCAACCGGCCCGGTTGGGTCCGGTCCGGTCCAGTCCAACCGGCCGGTGGCCGGTGCAGCCCTGATAATTAGACAGTTTTGTGGTTGTCCTTGGGGCACCCCTTCCATTTGTTCTCTCAGCTCAGTCCAACATATTAAAGCAATTTTATAATTCGACAGTTTATTGGTTGTCTTGGGGTACCCCTTCCATTTGTTCTCACAGCTCCCTTTTTACTGTGCCTTTTACGGAAAAGGCTGCCAATGTTGATTGTGGTTGAGCGGCAGCTGCCCACATCCCCGTGTGCATTCACAGCCCACTTGCACGGTATTTCAGGAGGCAGAGTAAGAGGGAAGTTATGCTCCTGTGCATTTCTCTTCAGGCCTTCATACTCCTGTTCATTTCACTTCAGATCTTCAGCTTATACTTAGTCTTTTAGTCTTTGTGTCCGTCCTTCATCTTCATACTTCCGTTCATTTCATTTCTGATCTTCATATCGTCCGTTCTCTTAACGATGCTCATTCGTATGTATTTGTTAGTAGCACAAAGGGAGTGGAGGGGAACATGTTGGGTTGAGGAGCACTTAATGCCTATGGCAATCGGCCACCCCTACAGACCGGACAGGACCGGTTCGGGTGTGGACTATGGAAGCACCACATCCAATTATCGCAGTCACAGTTGCTGCATCGAATGGTGCAGCACAGACAGATGTCACAGGCTACATGGCTCCTACATGCTAGGAACACAGAGGCACTGCATCGAATGGTGCAGCACAGACAGATGTCACAGGCTACATGGCTCCTACATGCTAGGAACACAGAGGCATGTCGACCGCAATGATAGAGGCAATTGCCGTTCCAGCCCGTCTACAAATTGGGCATGACATGTCAGGGTGCCATACATGAGTACAGTACTGACTGTCGTCGTACATATGGAAGCAAAAATGTCCGGCGGGTCATCACAAAGCGGCATGGAGCATCTTTCTTGGGCTTCCTCAGTATTTATTCCTTCTCTATGAGCAGACAACGACAGCGAGGATCGGTCCAAAGCATGGGCATTCAGCTGCTGCAGGATTTGGTCCGCAACAACTTGCCCTGGTGGTGATAAACTACGAGCACATCGCTCTGCCGGTGGTTCATATAGAAGTCTTTTTCCTCCTCGGACTGCTGTGTCTGTCATTCGTCTGGCAAGAAAGAGGGAGATCCGTCAGCGGTTGTCGTAGGTGTATGACCAACACTGCATGTGGGACATGCTAGGAGAGGATGTGGATGGTGATGGCACCGGGGATAGTCCACGCAGTAAAGACACATACTTTCTATGACAGCTTCCTGGAAGCATTGATGACACATGGCGTGTTGCTGACATGTCATCAGTATGGAAGGCTGACGTGCACACTTATTTAAGCATGGCGGATCATAGCCACGACGACATGCTGGGCAAGTAATCAGGGTGTGAGGGGAATGAGCACAGGACAGGGGATCACAGTTTTCGTGTAAGAGGCTAGCAGTGACCATCCCTTCATGGTGTTCGGAGCAGAGGCTATGCCGTGTACATGCCAACCGAACTGCACCTGCGCGACGACACAATGGGAGGGCACAGCCACCATCCTCTGGAGAGGTCCTTTCACTGTTTGTGGTAGAATCAGCCGGATTGCTATCGGGAAGTGCTCATCGACATACTGTTCCTGATGGACGAGCCAGACTGAATGATCCTCCAGCATTTGGTGATAGAAAGAGTTAATACTGTGTGCACCCTGCCGCCATTGTCCCATAGGATCCATAAATTATCTGCAAAGGTAAGAGCACTGAAATGACCTGGGCGATATAAGATATTTCTTACCTCTGAAATGACCTGGACAATATAAAATATATGCCCGAATATTTGGATCCCTGCCCGGCACGTGGTTTTACGGAGCAGGCTGGAATTGCAGTCGCCTACCCATAAATTCCATAGCCAGGACTTCTATGTTCACACCAGGTGCAACGCTGTCGTCCTCTGGGCAGACGGCACGGTGCTCTTCTTCTATCCAGCGAACAACGTCTGCGAAATCAGAAACAGTCTTAAGGATTACAATTGTAAGCAAGCAGACATGCATGAATGGCATAGTACGCACAGCACCCTCGCTGTAGCGCTATGACATTGTCTGATTTCGCAGGTTGCGCGGGGGATACGTTCACGGCAGGGGGAGACTCAGTTTTCTGCGGGTTGCACAAGTGGCAGAGACTCATTGTGGTCGTGAACAATTGGCTTTGGTATGTGCTCCGGAGAGAGATGATCATCATCCGGGGGCTCCATCAGGTAATCAGGAGACGGGTCATTGTCATGTGGGGCAGGGGAGCAAGCGGGGCTAGGTGGATGAGAGAGGGGTGAGTCAGGTGGGTGAGAACTGGGAGGACCAGATGTGGGAATAGGAAGCTGATCAGCTGCACGTGTGCTCAGGATGGCTGCTAGCCATGCAACCGCTGCAGAAAGTAGCTTGCACCTCGTGTCTGGTGCACTCGCAAGCCTGCAGCACTGAAGAAATCATCACCACATTGTGCACATCGGACTCGGACTCGATGTGCAGTATTCCTCGCTCGCTAGTATATATTGAAAGCGACTATGTTGTTCCATACGGTTGCGAGCATGTTGTCTCGCTCGCTAGTATATATTGAAAGCGACTATGTTGTTCCATACGGTTGCGAGCATGTCGTCGGAGCAGATCTCTAACCCCTGCAGGGTGTGGTAATCATGCCTTTCAACAACAAATGAGGCCGCTGTGTGTGTGAGAGAGAGAGAGAGAAACAGTAATCATGTCCAGGAGCTGACAGGGAGAATGGCGGTATCCCTTTCAAAAGGGGGAGCACATATGCCGCTGACAAAGCAACCGTGCCTTAACTACGAAAGTCTCCATAGTCCGCACACCGCCGTGGGGTCGACAACGGGAGAAAAAGGTCTCCGAACGAGGCAGCTCAACGAGGAATTGCCTTGATTGGCCCCTGATGACAGGGTGTGGCCAAAACGAGGACAGACATGGCGCCGTTGTCGAAAACATATACAGTGCACCACCAGTATCAGCGAAAGCAGATATAAATGGCAGCAGAGTTACAGAGAGAGAGAGAGAGGCAGACAGACAGACAGACACAAGACAGAGCGAAGCATTGGCGACTGTGTCCTTACTTTATTTGCTCGAAGAAATCGGGAGTGATAAATGTGACTTAACCACCTGCTCGACGAAATTGAGCGCACTGAATGTATGGCTTACCTCCTTCAGTAGAATGCATCCCTCCATGCCACCTGTGAACCGACCCAAGGACGCAATCCTGGAATAATCGGAAGTATGCAAGGAGAACGCGAAACGTGAGGGGTAGTTCTAGAAGAGGAGATACGCAGCCGCACATTCCGTACCCCAAACTGCGCCCCCTAAGTGATTGATGTCACCTCAGTTGGTACACCCATAACTGTTGAAATACAGACCCATAATTCTGGATTAGCTGGGTCCGGTTATCTTAATAACGATATATCTCGAAGGCCGTCGCCAAAAACCAAAAAATGCAATCTTGGTGAACGACAAAACTGCGAGCTGTACTTGCATAATCGCGACTGCGCCTGTAGGGAAGGACAGCGACTGGACATCTACCGGAGAAGAGCGACTGCACACCTGCGGGACAGATGCAAGGCGGAAAAGGGGGAGGGACAAAAGGGATAAGGATAATGTACGAAGGAAGGGCAGAAGCTGAGTATAGTGATGACAGCTTCCAGCGAGAGGTTCACCGGGATCATTCCAGAAATTGTTTTCGCCTTTCGTTCTCGGACTTCCTCTTTTTTTTTGTTTTTCTCAAAGCCATTCCTGTTTCGGCCAGCTTAGGCGAGCGATTCCTTCGGGTTTGTAAAAGGAGCGAAATGCGAGAACCCGTTCTCCCATTCCCCAGATGTGTTGCCAACAAAGAAAGAAATTCAATCAGAGCCAGGACAACAGATGAGAGACAGGTCATTCGCACGACATCCGCGCAAGGATGACACGTATAAACCGAGAAATGGTCGAAATAATGAAAAAGAAAAAGAAATGGGAGACAGGACGAGATGGGAAGCACACAGTCCCATAGAGGGATTGTTGCTGAGTATCTTGACATACGTGCGTTGGATGCGTGACACTTTCTTCTGGTGGTATCGATGGGCGGGAGGGGAGGCACACACCAGAAGGGGGGCCGAGGGGGATGGGGTGCACTTGTATTGCAGGATGCGTGACACGTTGACAGAGGCAAGGAGGGAGGTTCGCTTTATTTCCAAACAGAGAGAACGGAGGTCCGCTTTATTTCCAAACACAAGGGGGGGGCTAGAAAGGTTAGAAAACGAGGGGGGCAGGCAGAAGCCTGGGAAAAAGCACAGGAAAGCCAACGAGGTAGAGCAGAAGCCTGGGAGAAGGGGTGGAACGGTAGGGTAGGGAGCCGATACAGTGGGAAAGAGGGCAGCGAGAGGAGAAGAGGACAGGAAAAGACGAGAGGGCAGAGAGGAGAGAGCAGACAAGAGCGAAAAAGAATAGAGAGGAGGGAGAGACAGATAGAAGAGGGTAAGCGCAGGGAGAGACGGGAGCAGCAAAACATGGCGGAATGGAGGGAGGTACACAAATGTTATGCCGCAAGGCGGGGGAGGAAAAAGCTGCCGAGAAAGGGTGACGTGGTCCGAGAGCCCACCCATCTACTCCGTCCGCAGATTAAGGGCCCCGCCCCACCACTTACCAAATGTGCAAACAATGAGAATGAGTCTTCCACTACAACATGGAAAGATACAGCGTCATAATCTTTGTCTTTTTCTGCATGTGGCGAGTGGTGGAGCGCGACCGTGGAACGAAGAAAAAGGAGACCAACGGATCAGACTGGAAGACCACAAAAAATGAGTGAAGAATTTACAGAAGATGTTTAAACTGTCCTCTTTCTTGAGGGGCTGGTCGACATTATCAGCACACCAGCTAAAAATAGCATTCTCCCAACATGTTTTGATCTCGTGCTCTGCTAAGGGTCGCGGCAAACGTTCCTTATATGCTTAACAACCAGCTAAAACTAGCGTCAACAACCGCGCTCATACAGCGATCGCTACCGTCCTTCCTCCGCATCCGCTTGCCCGCAACAACTGCTAAAGCTCTTTGATCTCTTCTTGAAAAGAAACGTCTTTTCTTAACATGAATGGTTCATGCATTTTCACAGTAGTAATCGCCATGCATAGCCTTACTGAATCATAACTGATAGAAGACACCCGCCACCTCCTCGACACAGAGCACCAATACCAAACCTCTACCGCTCCCTTCGCCAGTGTGGTTCCCGCCTTCTCCCCTCTCGGCGCCCTACTTTTCCCATCGTCTTCCGACTCGGACGGTAGATATTGGGAGGAGGAGAAAACTCCGCCCCATCCGTTTAACAAGAACCCGAAACAAGAAAACGAAAAAAAAAACGCAAGGAGAGGAAAACAGAAGGCAACGGGAAACCGAAACCGCCCCCATGCACAAAGTTTACAAGGAAGGGAACACTTTATGTACCACACTTCGCCTCTGCTGTATACCACAATGTCTCTGTTGCTACCTCCGCTGTCCGGAATCTCCATTTCTTTCTGAACTCTTTCACACTTTACCTGCGTGTCAACATTACGCTCTCCCCTCCTCCTCCATGCTCTCTCTGGATCTCCAGTTGCATGTCCTTCCTGTCCTCTCTCCCCATACCTCCAGAAGGGCCCGCGACGGGCAAGGGTTTCCCACAACAGGTACTCTTCCTGCAATTCAAACAAACAATGATCCCCCGGGAGAGGATTATCCTGATCAGAAAAACAACTTGCCGTCTGACTTCATCATCACCGCAATCCCGCCACCACACTATCCGCAGGTGTGGATGAACAGACACAAGCAGAGGTAGATCGAGTACATCTGTTGAAGTGAACGCCCCACCACTCAAGGGTTTCTCCCACAAGTCGATCGGTGGACGGGCAACGAGGAAAGGCGGAGGGGCATTGACGAACGCCGGGAAGCGCTGCAAGTTCTAACCTCATCGTGGTTCATCATCCACTCCCACAAGTCGATCGAGGGACGGGTAACGAGGACAGGTGGAGGGGCATTGACGAACGCCGGGAAGCGCTGCAAAACCATGCTTGGCATAGAAAACCGAAAGGGGGGTGTATCGCTTGGACGGGGGGAAGAGGTGGGGAGGCGGTGGGATAAAGGAATCCCGATCATTCACTATCGAGCCAAGAATCACAAAATCTTCGTATTTCAAAGCCTCTCTCTCTCTCTCTCTCTCTCTCTCTCTCTCTCTCTCTCTCTCTCTCTCTCTCTCTCTCTCTCTCTCTCTCACCCCGTCACCTCACCCCCCCCCACACAGTGTCCTCTTTTGATTCCTCCCCGCAGGAGGGATAAAGCTTTATCTCCCTCTCAGCACACAGCGAATGCCAGAGGCCTCTCCCTATCCCTAGTTACCCCTACTCCGTGCTCTTCACCCTCCGTTGGATCGTCCTCTTCCCCCACCTCCTCGTGATCTCCTTCGCTAAACGTGTCATACCTAGCTATCTCCAACTCGTCCATGTCATCTAACTGAACTCCAAGTTCGTCATCGACAAACTCACTGTCGGCTATGGTAACTCTCGTGGAGGCGTCGTCTATATCATCCGGATCAATCCCGCTCCGCCGTTCGAAATCCCCTCGATCAAACCAGAAATCATGCACGTGGGACTCCCACGCAGTCTCCTCCTCGCCGCGCACCCTCCCCGTATCCCCTACACCATCCTTCTGCCCAGTTACGTCCGCCGAGGCTGCAGCGTGTGCCGAGCTTCCTTCGTCTTCTGGTTTGTCAGAGATCGGAGAAGACCCTATCCCCTTTGCCAGCGTTAGGTTTCTGTAAAAGGAGCGGCAATCGCCGGTTGAGAGCGTCGTTGTCCCTTCGTCTCCCGTGCTCCCTTCCGCCGCAGGTTGCTCCTCTTCCTCCTTCGCCTCTATTGCCTTCTTAGAGCTCGTCGACGGTTCCTCCATTGCGCCCGCTGCAAACGTGCAAATGTTGAACTGCCGCACAACAGTGAACGAAGGAGGTGGTCGAGAAGAAGAAGAAGCAAACGAACGCAAAAGGATAATTACGATGTGACGATGATGGACGATCCAAAAAGCAGTGCACTTGCGCCCGTACCTCGGATTGCGAATTGCGTCTAGGCATCCGATTACATGAGTCCTGTGGCCAGCATGAGACCGTCGAACTCACAGTCCGGAAAGATAGGGACTCTCCCAATGGCGGCATTCGCAGATGGCGGGGGAGGGGGGGAGGAGAGAGAGAGAGAGAGAGAGAGAGAGAGAGAGAGAGAGAGAGAGAGAGAGAGAAGACACTACTGTGCAGGAGAAGCGAGCGAGCGAGCGCACCACAGAGAGAAAGAGAAACAGACAGACAGACAGACAGAGAACACAATACTGCTGCACGACTGACTGCGCACAGCTGCCATGGCTTGGTACCGATCAGGTTGCTACCTCCTGTCTAGCTGGTGCTTTGGACAGCGCGTGAGAAAGAACGCAAGAATTTGATGTGTCAACCGGAGAACGCTTACAGAAGAGCAGGAGTGCACACCAGGCCGATAACGGACACTACTACGTATTAGAGCATTCTAACATCTTTTGGCATGCTACACCCAAGGCCAGGGGTGCGAAGGCAGTTACGCCCAGCCCAACGTCCGGCCTAACGAACACGCGACGCGACGGCTCGGAACCCTCGCGAGGAAAAACTTCGCGGCGAAAAAAAAAAAACAAAAAAAAAACTTCGCGGCTGAAGATAGGCCATATGTTGTCAGCATTCGGTGCTCCCACACGGGAGGTGGACCAAGCCGTAGGGAAGCCAGTTCACAAAGCTGCCTTTCGAGCGTCGAGAGCCTGCGACTGCGCCTGCGGTTCAAAGTGGGCCGCTTTTGCTACCCGTCCAGGCCGCAGACCACTGTGCACCGCGCACGGCGCGGAGGCGCAGCCCGGAGGGAGGGAGGACCATGTCGCAGAAACAGCGGTGCGAAGGAAGCGAAGTGTTTTTTTTTTTTTTTCAAATCAACTTTGCATTTCATTAGAAAACGAGAAGGAGGAGGCTACAACCAGGACACTCGGTTTTTAGGGACGCAGTGGTCCACTAGGAGAGTGTCCAGGAGGCAGAGGAACAGGGTTTCCACCAGGTCGTGTAGGCCTGGTCGCCGCAATTAGGCGTCTGAAGTAACCTAGGTAGGTTAGAATAAGTGATAGATTTTAGGAAGCATTCAGGATTATTATATTGGAAGTCTTTGTTAAAAGTGATTCAGATGATTTGTTAAAGTTTATGAGTGGGACGGTTAAAGAGGCCCCAGCTTGCTGGGACCCTAAGCTAAACCGGCTGAAGCTGCCGGGATAACTCCGGGTGGAATTGTGAGGTCCCCGGCCTCCAGTTACGATTGGTTCTTAATGGAATGATGATCTGTTTAAAAATAAAAATAAAAAATAAAAAAAAAATGGAGGAGGCCGGGAAACCCTCCACAATCAACCTGGAAAATGGTAACCTTTTGGACCATTACCCAGTTTATGGTGCAGGAATTGGGAATTATAGTCCAGTAGCAGATTTGGCCACATCCAGACCGCTGCTCTGACATTTCCCAACCCTGGGAAAAAAAGAACATTGCCTTCACGGCCCACAAAGCCACACAAAACTAAAAGACACAACAGGGCCAAAAGAATACCACCTGGCCCGAGAGGCTCCAATGCGAACTTAGCAGAATACACGATTAAGATTGGATATTTCGTAAATCAACCATCGAAACAACCTATCGTGGAGGGAGGACCATGTCGCAGAAACAGAGGTGCGAAGGAAGCGAAGTGTTTTTTTTTTTTTTTTTCAAATCAACTTTGCATTTCATTTCGCAGCCCTAGGGCTGCGGTCTAGTGTGCTTCACGTCTGTGTCATGGTGTGGCATTTTTGGCAACGGGCGACCAGGACGCAAAGTGGGTTTTTAGGGGGCAAAAAAATTGGGGGGACCGGTTGTTGGGAAAATTGCGGACTACCTACAGCTAGCTCGGGTAGAACCGGGACTTTTGGAAAAACGAAGGACCGGTCCTTGGTCTGGCATTTTCGGTAAAATGGGCCCAATTCTCATGCGAGTGCCTGGTGGCTCCCGAAGAAGAAAAGTAAGAAGGGGCGGCGTTGGTCTGGCGTTTTTGGTAAAATGGACGGACTGGGGTGGGGAAAAAAGGGGAAAAAATCGTTGGTTCTGTGGTGCTTGTGGCCCACGTTTTGTCATTTTCACCAACTTGAAACGGGAAGGTCAACAAATACGCACGAATGGACACACAGTATACATGCACACACGTACACACGCACATATACACAGAATACAGCCAACTTGACGCGGACAACTTGAAAGAGGAAGATACGCAAACAACTTGAAACAGGAAGGCGAACGACGGGAAGACGCGGGAACGGAACGACGGGAACACAAACCGGAAGACGCGCGAACGGACACACAAACACACATGCACACACGTACAGACGTACAGACATACAACGACTAGAAGACGCAGGGTCTCATGCACAGACGTACAGACGTACAAACGTACAACGACTAGAAGACGCAGGGTCTCTCTCTCTGTCTCTCTCTTTCTCTCTCTCTCTCTCTCTCTCTCTCTCTCTCTCTCTCTCTCTCTCTCTCTCTCTCTCTCTCTCTCTCTCTCT
>BFEA01000085.1:422801-434196 GCA_003427395.1 Chara braunii
CTCTCTCTCTCTCTCAAAAAAAAAAAAAAAAAAACCCTCTAGGGGTCCTTATCTAGCCCTCCATTCATATTACAACAGTATCTGTTACGCTATATATCTCTGACTCACATCATTGGATTTGAACCGTTGATCTCTCGTGGGATGATACCAGCTACCCAGTCATCGTCCTGAGGCTGGGAAGTCAGCAGAAAAGAATCATTTAGCCACTTCTGCTCTCTATACCATGGACACGGTAGTTAATGTGGACTAACGGTAGTTAAGTCATGACAAACCGTCAACAATTTTCTCTTAATCTTTGCTTACAACTCATTCGTTGAAACCAGAACCAACCCGCATACATCACTGACGACATAATTGCGGTCACGTGCATCCACATAAGGATAAAAAAAGATAGGCCCTCCTATAATTCCGTGGAGCGTCACTCCAGTTCCTAATCCAGTGGCAAGGCAATCAACCATGATCCCTTAAGAAGGATTAACTGTAAGTCGTCTTCCCCCTTCCCGTTAGCTACCAGTCTTCCCCCCCTTTAACTACAACTGCCCCCCCCCCCCACACATGCCAGCTCTTCTTCTCCGCCTCCTATCCTCTCCACTCCACTCTCAACATTCTCCGTTACTGCATTCTCTCCTTGAACAAGTGTTCCTACCCCCTTCATTGTCATCAAAATTGTTTATTGCAACCAGCAACCCGCACATAGCTGGACATGTTTATCTGAAGGTACATAAAATAATGCTTTTCCGCATCTCTGCATAAAACACATCAAAATACAGGCGCTTAATCCAATCGTCATTGCTTGTTCAAAGACAGAGATCAATACAAGGACCAAGTAGCCAGCACACTTAAAAAAAAAAAAGATGTATCTGCATATCTCGTTCAAAAACCTCAATTTACAATAAATGTACCATTGTCATAAAATCATTTGAAAAGATGTACATGAAATCTGCCAGATATCTCCTCAAAAGTTAATGGCTCTAAGTGAAAGCCATAGAAAATCATAATTTTCCTCAAGTCAAGTAATTGGCCCTAAGCGAAGGTCTAACTACAACTACGATACAATTCAAAGGCTGTAAGAAAAAAGTACCAGACATGTTGACAAAAGTTAATGGCTCTAAGTGAAAGTCACGGGATATATTGTCAAAAGTTAACAGCCCTAAGTGAAGGCCTAACTACAAGTAGTATTTAATTCAAAGGCTTTAACAAAAAGCCAGCAAACATATTGTTGAAAGTTAATGGCTCTAAGTGAAAGCCATCAAACATATTGTCAAATGTTAATGGCTTATTGAAATAAGACTTGCCATCAGACATATTGTCAAAAGTTAGTAGTATTCAATTCGAAGGCTCTAAGAAAAAAACAGCAGACATATTGTTGAAAGTTTATGGCTCTAAGTGAAAGCCATGAAATATATTGTCAAAAGTTAATGGCTCTAAGTGAAAGTCATTGAAATAAGAATTTTTGTTAACGCAACAAGCAGACCCTAAGCGAAGGTCTGACTACAAATGGCCTTGAGCAAAGGCCTATCTTCAAATATCATTTGAAACAATGAATATGAAGTCAAAATCACATTTAAAATGCTATAACAAATGTCACATGTTACGTATTTAAATAACACATCTCGACTAACAAATTAATGTCAAACAATTTGTGTTTTGTTTTTTTGTGTTGCAGATCATTGCTTAATTGATTATTAAAAATAAAGTTCAAAACTCCTGACAAAATGGCTACAAGTCAACTGTCGGCATCAATGCACAACGATTTGCAACAACCATCTTCTTGTCAGAAATCAAATACAAAGCTATATGATAGGACGTTCGAAAACACTTATTGGAAAACATTTTCAATGAATTTTTCTATAGAGAAATGAAATTACAATCCGCTTTTTAGATTAAATTACAAATACGAAAAAACATATAATCCGTTAAAAGATACAAAAATAATTAAAAAATAAAAAACAGAAAAATGATTATAAAAAACATTGATTTGAATAATAGAAAATAAAATTAATATTTTAGTCGTCATTAAATTATTAGTTTTTTTTCCTTAAAATACTATATTTCAACAGTTTCAATATACCAACTAAGGTACCTCTCCCATTTTTTTTATTTTATTTTTATTTTTATTTTTTTTTCTCTCACTTTCTCTTCAACTTTTGTTTTTTTCCTTATTTTATTTGATTTATTATAATAGACATTGTTTACACAATAACTTTATTTTCATAGTAGCTTCTTTTCATTAACTATCAATTGCTTATAGATTTATACTTGTTTTTTATGAAGTTATTAAATAATTGTGTATTGTCAAACAACAGTTTTCAATGGAGCAGAAGATTGATGCAGACGTCATGACTCAAAAGCAACGATTACAACAAAAACGAAACCGCGAAACAGCACGACGACAAAATGAGACGGAGGATCAACGTCGTAATCGAATGGAAAAAGTCGCTGAGCAGCATAAAAAGGCACAAAAAATAAAAAAAATGAACGAAGAATTATCAATTAAATTTAAAAACAATACAATATCTAAATTATTCTTCAATTTCACATCTCAAGAAAATATAAATTCTTCAAACAACAAAAAATTCGCTTAAAAAAACTTGCAAGAATGCAACATAATAAAAAAATAATAAATAATATATAATTAAATAATAAAAATAATACATTAACAATAAAACATAAAAGATTAAAAACAATCGCAAGAACACAATCTTCACAAAATTATCAAAATCGTAAAACATTTAAAAACATTGATTATGAAAAAATTAAAAGAGAAATATTAGATATATTACAAGAAGTAATGACTTTTAAAGGTTTTGAAGAATTAACATGTTGTATGTGTGACGAACTAGAACTTCAAAATAATATACATAAACATACAACTAAAGACCAAAACGTAATTGACAAAATGATAAATTTTTTAAAAAATCCAGATGAAAATTTTCATGAAGACATGAAACAATATTATGATTGTAGTCAATTTAATAAACAATTCATTAACTTATTACTTAAAAAAAAAGGATTTCAAATAAATAAAAAAGAAAATGAAGTTGAATTTAATATTTGTGTCAATTGTGAAAAATCATTACTCAATAGTAAAAAATGTGAAGGTAGTTTGCCGAAATTTGCAATCGCTAATCATTTTTTCATAGTAGAATTACCCGAATCTATACCATAACCTCCATGGCCAGAATTAGTTATGACAAATATAATGACTATTATAGTACAAACAAGAGTTTTACGAGGTGGTTTACACCGAGTTATTCGACCATATTTATTGTTGTTTGATGCAATTCCAAGACCACCAGCAACGTTACTACCCAGATAAATTAATACTGATAACTTCTATAGAATTATTTTGACAGGTCCATTCACTGAACCACAACTTTTGCAAATTAAAAAAAAACACTCAATTCGTCATTATGTTGTTCGACAACTACTACAATTTTATACATTAAACAACAAATATTACAAAAATATACAAGTAGACGAAAACAAAATCAATACTTTATAAAAAAATAATGAAGAATTTATATCCACAACAGTTTATAATCTTACAAAAGATAAAACAAATTTAGCAGATAAAATGGACGACGAAGAACATTAAATTGCAAAGAGAATATATTCGACAGACGAAGAAATTTATGTAGAAAAAACACAATTTTATATAAAAACAATCGCTTCAACAATGGACATGACAGCAAAAGAAATAATTAACAATAAAGAACAAACAAAAATTTATTCTCAAACTTATGTTATTCAATCATCGAATAAATTCAGTAACACATTTGAAACTAATATTGATACTAAAATGTTTCCACACCTTTTTCCATGTAGCTGTGGTCATATAGGAGAATTAGACAGACGTATTTCAGTCTCAAAATTTGAATGCATAAAACATTATTCTTTATTAAGTCATCGAAGATTTGCAAAAGATTCTTACTTCATTTTAGTTATGTTTGATAAACAAGATATCGAGCGCGGCTATACTATGTCTCACATCACATGCACAACCAACCCACCCACAAATACACAAACCTATAACAAATATATCTCGAAAAGATTTAGAAACAGCTTTAGAAAATAAACATCGAAGGTTATCTGGCCATGAAACTATCGTAGTCAATGACGCTGCACAAAAATTATTACATCATGTTGAATATGCTTCATCTTCTGTTTAGGGCAGCAATGCAGAACGAAAAATGCATCGTCAAGAAGCTTTTGCAACGTGGGATAAATTTCGTCAACTTACAATTTTTCTAACATTGACTCCTAATACAGAAACAACTTTCACAATCGCCTCATATACAACACTAACAAAAATTAATAATTTTTTATATAATTTTCATAAAGAAAACTATATACCTATATCACAAATTAAAAAAGCAGCATTACAAGATAATGTAGTTTCTGCACGATTATTTGATAGATTAATAATATTTTTTTTTAAACATATCGTACGATATGATAATACAACACAACCATCAACCACAAAACTTGGTCTATTCGGATATATTGATGCTTATTACGGAATGGTCGAAACACAAGGACGTGGTACACAACATTTGCACTGTCTTCTTTGGGTAAAAGATGCACAAAAAACAACCATAGAATATGAAAAATATATAAAAGACGAAAATGCATTAATACAAATACTCACCTATACAGATAATATAGTTAAAACACACTTACCAATCGATGTAAATACTGTACCTTGCCCTAAATGTTATAATACAGCAAGGTTTAAAACAATTAATATGCCACTATTTACACTTAAAACACAATTTCGCAAAAATCAAACAAACTATACTCCAACATAACCAACAATAGCAAAATGTACATATTGTAACCAAAAAAATAAGTGCACAATACATAGCACGTTCATCATTGTTACAAACATTTAAAAACAAAACTCCTCATTACATCAAGAATAAAATCCACCAAATTTTTTTTATATTCATCCTGTAAATGATCTAATTTTCAAACATGAACCATACCAATTACTATTGAATATGCGAAATACTTTACAACAACTAAGTAATGATGAAAATTAACTTCAACATAATAAAATTGCACTGATTCTTTTAACTCAAACACATCATTGGACATATACTCCTTCATGTTTCAAAAAGTCACGTTGTATTGATAATTCAAAAAATTATTGATATTTATACCTTCGAACACGTATAGAAAAACGATAATGAAAAATGATAAAATACACATTTCTCGACCATTTGGAGATGAATAAATCAATGGTTTTAATGATGTTATACTATCTACATTCAAAGCAAATCATGACATACAAGTTTTAATTGGAGGACAAGAGAATGCCGAAATAATTTTTTATGTAACTAGTTATATGGCAAAAGATCAACACCAAGTCGACAGCAATACAGCTCTTGCTCTTGCCGCGTTCGATGCACGAACAGAACGAGAAAATGAACAAGAAAAAGACGAACCACTTACATATGAAACAAAAGCAAGAAGACGAATTTCATCACAAGTTTACACATTAACAAACAAACAAGAAATTGTTTCACCACTTTGTGCACTATATATTTTACGACATAGTTGTGCATACAAAAGTCATTCATTTAAAAAATTACCTATTAAACAAATGTTGAACCAATTACTAAATGAAACAGAAATCATTTGTAAAATTGAAAAAGAACAAAATACATATGTTATAAATCATCCACTTGATGATTATATATATAGACCACAAAAAATATCAAATCTTTGTTTATTCGAATTTTCAATGCTACATTTCGTAGTGATCGAACAACGTCCACACCAAAAGAACGTCTATTTTACAAACAACACCCACAATATGAAAAAAAATGTAAAGGACAACATAAATATCCATATACATCAATAATACCACATAATATTAGAATATCTGATTTCCACAAATGTGAATCTGAAAATGCAAAAAATAAACATGCACAAGTAACATTACTTCTTTTTAAGCCATTTAGAAAACTTGAAGATTTAATCGTATGCAATCAATCATGGTTTGTAGAATTTTTAAATCTTAAAACACAAATGTTTTATTCTGTGTTGCAAATATATAATAACATGCAAGATTGTCATATTGCTAGAACCAAAGCTTCAGAAACTCGAATTGAACGTTTATTACAAAAAATAAAATATGAAAACGATCCAAATACCGATAGTGACCACAGTTCGAACGATAGCGATTCTGAATTACTAATGGACAATATTACAGAGAATAATAAATATGATATGTTTCATAATATAAACAACAAACACTTTTTTGAAGATTCTGAAATAATATATACGACAAATGATTTGAACAACCTATTAATACGTTCAACAACAAAAACAATTATAAAAGATCATGAATTAAATGAAGCATTACAAACAACAAATATTATATACCAAACAACAATATTGACAACAAATAAATATAAAAATATTGTAAATTCTACTAAAGATTTAATAAATCATTTAAAAAAAATTAAAAATTACACATTCATAAAAAATTGACTAAAATCAAATCCTCAAATGAATATTGACGAAAATAATTCTTCAAAAATTGAATATAAACAAATTGTAAAACAAACGAAAATAACACTACTTACAAATGCTCTTGAACCAGAAAACATGATATATAAAAAAAAAGACAAAAATTGAAATAGACAAAAATGAAATAGACAAAAATAAAGATATAGGCGATTATCCATCAATCTCCAACATATCATTAAAATTTAAACTCACAAAACAACAACATATAGCGTTTGCATTAGTCGCAAAATCATTATTATTAACTTGGTAATTACAAATTATTGATTCAGAAACAGATGAAAAAATATCATTAGACAAAATAAAAACACAAATTCAAAAACATCTACTATTAATATATCTTAGTGGAGAAGGAGGAAATGGAAAATCACATGTCGTAAATGCAATAAAAAGATTTTGCAAACATTGGAAAAAAGACAAAACCATCGCAAAAACAGCTCTCATAGGAAAAACAACAGTTTCAATTAAAGGACAGACTCTATATAATTGGATAGGTATGCATAATCTTGATAAATCAAATGCAAATAATCAAGCAATTGTACAAGGAGTTCCAGGATTTTACACAGAGCTAACATTATTACTTATAGATGAAGTTGGTATGCTAAGCAAAGAAATATTTGTGCAAATAGATTACACACTTAAAAAAGTTCGACAAATTGATTTACCTTTTGGTGGTTTAAATATGCTTTGCTTAGGAGATCATTTTCAAATGCCACCTGTCCAAGGAATTTCACTTTAAAAAAAACCATCTCTAGAATTAGCAACTAAACCATGTGATGCAGCAACATATGATCTATGGTAATTATTCAAAACAATAATGATATTGAATGAAAACATTCGATTTAAAACAGACCTAGAATGGGGAAAAGAAAGTAATAATGTTGGAAAAGGATTATGCACAAAATAATTTATAAATATTATCAATACACGACTCTTTTTAACTACTTCAAACAACAATTGGGTTACAGAAAAACGATTACAAGAACAAGAAAGCATACATAATGTTTTACACGGCAAATATATTTATAACAAAGAAATAATCACAACAACTCCAACATATGTCACTCCAGATAATGATACACGTACTTCACTCATTCGTACATACACAAAACACGGAAGTCAAAACCTTCCAAAAAATCATTATCCAATAAGAATTTTAGCAGATTTTGGAAAAACACTCCAACATAAAACAAACGAATGTCTTTTCCAAATAACAAATTTAATCGATATCCATCATATATAGATTTAATACCTGGAATGCCTATAATGTTTACACAAAAAAAGAGGCATAGCAAATGAAACTTTTGCTTATTTACATGCAATACAATTCAATCAATCAACAAAATTTACTCATGTCAATGATATTGGATCAAATACAATAGTTATAGTACCAAACCAGCAACCTGAAATAACATTTGTTCAACTCTCTACAAAACAACTATTCGACAAACTTCATGTACACAATTTAAACTTGCCTAATAATATTTATTCAATTTTAATATCAAAATCTAAAAAACAATCACAAATTTCCTAACGTCCATCATAATTTTCATTCGTATGTGCAGTTGCTACAACATGTTATAAAGTACAAGGAAAAATATTAACATCCTTAGTAATTGCTGAATGGTTTTCAAAATCCACCACCAAAACTAGAAAACATAATGTACCACAACAATGATATATTTTGGTTTCTAAAGTAATTAACAGAAAAACATTAACAATATTAAAACCATTCACTAATGATTTAGTATCGTTTTTTAAACATGACATTTCAATCACTGAAGAAGATAAAAGATTATATGAACTCGCAAACAAATTATTCGAAACAAAAGATATCATTCAAATGTTTGATGACATATTAGAAACACACTTAACATATACATCAGACAAGTATAATAAATATATTCACAATAAAAACCACAAACAATACAGAACAAAACCTTGAAATACAACACAACACAAATACAAATAAGAATATATATAACAAACAAAATACACAAGATTGCACAAAATTAAAAAATATTGTCAACGATGAAAAAACAATAATTTGCAAAAACTATTTATTTCACACAACTGAATGGTTAGATAGCGATAATATAAGCGAATATATGGATTTAATAATGCAAAATTATAAATTAGTGCTAACAGTCCATGATTTTTTCTACACATATTGTACACAACCAAGCGATTTCACAAAAAGACAACAGTATCTTGCAATAAGAATGAATAATAAACCTTTATCTAACTTTCACTATTTTTTTTTCCCATGTCATATTAATGGCAATTATTGGACATTATGATACATTAATTTACAACAACCTTTTATAGCCTATTACGATAGTAAAAAAAAAAAAAAAAACTGATATTAAAAAAATAAAAATAAAGATGACTTTTTACTCAAACAAATATAACCAACTCACAGTCACTCTATATTGACGGACCTATTCAATACAATCAATTTGATTGTGGATTATTTACATTACCTATGATACGGCATTTGTTACTTCCAAACCCACAACAACATATTAATGATTTTAATGAAAAAAATATGATATAAGACAGATCTTTTTTACATAACGAATTACAAACAAACAAACTACAAGAAATATATCCATACCCACATCAACAATATATACCACAAAAATATATTTGTCAATCATTTATGAATATCACAAATACAATAAAAAAACAAACAAATGCACTTTAAATAACATAAAATATTTATATATTTAAATAAATTCATTAAAAAAATAAATAAATATAAAATGCCTTTGAAAAGCTCTCGCGACTTTCCATTCGACGGCATACAAATACTTTCGACAAATTCCAAATTTGGTAAGCTTCTTAACCACCAATGAAAAACATGCCCCTCTGCTTTACAATATATTTCAAAAAATAATCCAAACAAACATATATGCATTACACAAAAACACAATGTCAAATACTATTGCAAATTCTATTTCACTTTCTGACTAGGCGCAAGGTTTTCAACATCTTGCACCTTGGAGAAGAAAAGAGGGGTAAAAGTAAAAATAAGAAAAAAGGAGGAGGATAAGAAAAAAGGAGGAGGATACGGAAAAAAGTAGCGTAAGAGAATTGAGAAGGAGGAGGGGATACCTTCCTTCGCTGAACACAATGTCCCAGCAATGCGGGCATCATGAATGTATCTGGACAAAATAGGGTTTGTATACAGTTAGCATGATGAGGCATTGTGGCCGAAGGAGGAAGGTGTAGAAAAGGGCTAACGATATTCCCCAAACAGAACTTGCCGCGACTTTTTAGTCTAGATACAGTGATAGTGAGCGTACGTTTAGTATGTATTTTAAAAACTCATAAAAAAAAAAAATCAACATAATAAACAAATAATAATAATGTAACATGCCTTTGAAAAGCTCTCGCGACTTTCTATTCGATTACATACAAAAACTTGCTACAAATTTTTTACTTCCATAAAATTTATAACCACAATTTAAAAACATGCTTCTGTACTTTGTGATACACTTCCTAAATAGTTTCAACAAACAATTATGCATAACACAAAAATCAACGTCAAATACCACAACCAATTCTATTATATTTTTTCTTCAAAAAAACAAGTAAAACTAATTTTATTTTTTTTGACTCTTGACTATTTTATTTCTACAGCATCATGGAAAAATGACAAAGATCTACAGAAACTAAAGACAGTCAGCCAAACAATAATAACACATCGTAAGTATTTTTTTCAAATTCTATAAAAAAAAAAATTTTTTCGAAAGTGAAAATGAAAAAGAGTAAACACAACAAAGATATTTATTAAAATAAAATAAGATAGTGCTATCATCAAAATACAATGATTTGCAAAATACGCATTTTCTCAAATTTCTATGTTCACATACTTTGGGGCTAAAAAGGATTGGAAATTATTGTATTTCATATATAAATTATTGTATTTCATATATAAATTATTGTATTTCATATATATTATTATAAACTGAATAAATCATAATATCATTTTCATCACAATTTGTAATTCTATTTTTTTATAACTGTAAAAACTACACAAAGAACAAATATAAATACCATATTCGTAACTTCATTCTCATATTCATCTCTTGTATTGCTTTTTTTATAGGACTGATATTAAAACACTCAAGAGAAAACGCGACCAAATCGACAAGGACACACAGCAAGTTCGAGATATTTCACAAATAATCCTCACAATAGTTGACAGTTGCAGAGATTGGATGACAGAGATACGTGCAACAGGATCAAAGACTGATCTATCTTTTGGACAAGAAGGCATTGTTGTGTTCACAGAAAAACGGATAACAATACAAGGAGATAGTATTTTAGATGTCTATTTAGCAGACAAAGATTTATTAAATACATCGACAACATAATAGATGTATTAGCCAAAAATATTGACAATGCTAGAAAAATGATATTTAAATACCTTAGAAAAGCAACAGTCTGAAACGTTAAAGAAAATCATCAACCGTCACCAATTAAAACCTCCTTACATTTAAAAAACACAACAGGTCACAATTACAATGACCTTTTCAACAAAGAAATGTCAACATTCAACACACAATACAATAATCTAACAGCGCCACTAGTAATAGGAAACATAACATCATATCCCATATATCAAACACCTTTAGAAGAAGCACCATAGCCAGCATCAATACCACCACCAACACCACAATCCACAACATCAACAACAAAAACAAGAAAAAGATAACTTCATCAGTACAACTGGACAAGCTACTTGGATCAATAGAACGAGCAAATCAAAAAGTGGCAGTGTAGACAGAGAGAGAAAAAAAAAACAGAGAGAGAGAGAGAGAGAGAGAGAGAGAGAGAGAGAGAGAGAGAG
>BFEA01000085.1:439181-454138 GCA_003427395.1 Chara braunii
GGTACATGTTGTGTTCAAATACAAGGTGTACGTTTTCTACTCGAGGAAATCTGCTATTCGAGAAGAGTGTACCCGCACTGTTTCAATTTTCGGAAAAGGCTTAAGGACCGCGGCCTCCTCGGCCTCCTACGGGGAGCTACCGATCCTTCGCGTTCCTGGCCCTTGAAAGCCCCAAAACCTCAAAATGCCCACCCTCCCGACGACCACCGACGTTGAAATTCGATTGACGTTGAAATATCTCAGGGGGGGGAAACGCACCCCTGACGGGCTGCGAACTCTGGCAACATCGGAACGAAACAGTCTTCGAAGGCAATGACTGGACAAATAAGCAAATTCGCAGCACCATTTGCTTGTGGATGAGAAAAGCAATTCAAGCTGATTGGCGCAGAAAAGTCAGGCACCCCAAGATGTCACCCTCTGGTTTGCGATGGTTTCAAGATACCTGGGCAGTTGGCATCACCATGGTGAAAGTGGAAGGTGGGCGCATCACTTTCAGTGACTAGTTGCTCCAGAGTTGAATAGGTAGGAATTTTTGGTTCCTTCGGTTCTGTTTATCTCCTTTGGCTGAAACCTGAACGCTCGGTTGCCACAACTTCTCTCGGGTGGGTCATAAGTCCTAAGAACAGCAAAAGCAGAACAACTTAATCCTAGAAATGTCAGAGGCAGTAGCCTCGGTCTAAGAGCAACAAAGCAACAACGAGACAACCATATGTCACAGGAGAAGTGTGTCGCAAACCAAAGGGAAGGATGGTCTTTGAGGGTGGCGAATGTAGCCTAGGGGTCGATAACTCCTAAGGGCATCCACACATAAATAACAGGGAGACACATATCATCAGGCTCAATGAGGGTAGCCCAATGACCCTAACAGATAGACCATCAGGGCGGGTAATGCTCGACTAAAGGGGTGACCGCTATGGAGGGTCGACCATGCAAGGGAACAAAGGAGCCTGGTATACTGGAGGCACCTAGATGAAGCATGCAAGCTTCCCTAACTATGGCGTGAGGGCCGGCAGAGGGTAGAAAGGTGATGGGTAAGGGAATCATGCAAATGACTGCGGTCCCGATGCCTATGCGTATACCAAGGGAGAGCCCAACTCAGAGGAATCCGGCGAAGGGACACCATCATGCGACACAACCACGGTACTGTACAAGGTAAAGTGGTCAGAGAGTGATGACGTCTGAAGTAGGTAGAGATGATCGTGACGAAGTCCATGAAGCTGTCGATGACGTCCATGATGAGAAGTCCGGAATGTCGTCGAGGAAGAGTCGCAACGTCGACGAGCTGAAGTAGCAAAATTGGAGTGGATGGAGTACTGAGAAGTCAAAGACGTGGGAAGGTAAGTCAGAGTCAATCGTCGTATCGAGTAGAACGACGACGAGTGCGCTGTGGACGCTCATAAGCATTCGGCTGYTGCTGAAGGTCTGCCTCAGAAGGGGCAAGCTCGACTTCAGCGGTCTCCTCAGCCGAGGGAGAAGGAGGAGGGTCAGTGGGCTGAGGGGGAGCAGTCGACCCAGCACGACGAGCACGATCATAGGCACACACCAACATGCGAGCGTGCTGCAAGTCCTCGAGGGGCTCCCAAGTAGACTCCTCATTAGGGTAACCCTTCCAACGTACGAGATACTTGACGTGAGGAGGGTTGTCGTCGGGGACTCGGGGACCAATAATGTCTGAAACAAGGAACTTCTCGTGGCCATCCACCATGATGGGTGGAGGGCGCTCGTATGATCGTCCAGTGAAATGCTCAGACGGTCTGCGGTACGGACGCAGTAACGAGACGTGGTAGACATCGTGCACACGAGCCTGGCGTAGGTAGTCGGGCAGCTTCACACGGAAGCTGACCGGGCTAAAAGCCATATCAGAATCGACGGTCTGGCGAATGCAGCATGAACCAAAGAAGCGACGCCGAAACTAGGGAAGCATGTCCGCTTCGAGCTGTAAGTGGCGGATGTCGATAAGCACATCATCACCGACTTTGAATGGATAATCCATCTTCGATCAGTTCGCACGTGCTGCCATGCGAGTCTGGGAAACGGCTATATGCTCATGCGCGGTCTTCATGATCAACGTCATGTGTGCAACCCAATCATCCAGCGCGGGACAACTCGTGTCGGGGTGCATCTGTGACTGTCGAAGGAAGTCCGCGGGAACACGAGGGTGATAGCCGAGGTCGCACTAGTAAGGCAACATCCCCTTGGTTGGCGAGATGGCGTGGTTGTAGGCTATCTCCGCGTGGGCAAGATGAAGATCCCACCGTTGGTCGTCATAAACAATCTTTCGGAGAATATCTCCGAGAGTCCTGTTCGTGACCTCGGTCTGACCATCAGTCTGGGGATGGTAAGACGAGAAGAAGCGGAGTTGAGTGTCGTAAACCTCGTGGATCCGTCGCCAGAATCGACTGGTAAAGCGCTGTTCACGGTCAGATATGATGCTCAGAGGTAAGCTGTGGTCACGCACGACTCGGTCAAACACGATGTCGGCGACCTCATGTGTACTGGTGGCATAGTGGCACGGAACAAAGCGTGCACTCTTCGTGAAGCGGTCAACGACGACCAGGATAGCATCATGACCGCGGGGGGTCGGAGGACGAAGAGAACCGATAGAGTCCATCGAGATGGACTGCCAACGACCCTCAGGGATAGGAAGAGGCTGGAGCAAACCATAAGGCAGGTGGTTCGCACTGTTCACCTCCTGACAGGTGGGACACTCTGTGACGTAGTCCTTCACAAAGTCCTTGCGCTTCGGCCAGACGTACATGCGACACACACGAGCCAACGTCTTGTGGAAGCCCATATGACCGGCGGCTGCCTGGTCATGGAACTCTACTATTACCCGGACAGGTAGCTGTCCAGTGAAGGGAACGCAAATACGGGGCTCTCTGGTGCCCTGTGAACCGTGCCAGTACACAAGACCGTTGTGCCTGAGAGAGTAGTTCTTCGGTCTTGCCACTCCGAAGGGTCGCGTGGATGTCGCGATAGTCGGGGCAGTGGCGGTACTGAGTGTGAAACTCGTCGATCACCGAGTGGTGGACGGAGGTGGCCGAGATGGAAGCGAGCTGGATCTGCTCCTGATCGTGGTCAGGGCACCGGGATAAGGCATCTGCGACCCGATTGGTCTCACCCTTGATGTGCTTAGTGGTGAAACTAAACTTGGATAGGTTGCGCCACCAGCGAGCCTGTCGAGGACTTAGCTTTGATTTTGTCAGAAAAGCCTGGACAACAGAGTTGTCCGTGCGCACCGTGAGTGGTGCCCCATGCAGGCAGCGACACCAGCGCCGAGTGGCATAAACTACTGCGAGAACCTCACGTTGTCGAGCGCATCGGCCCCCGCGAGAGCGAGGACCCTCCCGACCACGTCACGCAGAAGTTACACAAATAAAACAGAACACGAAGACAACTTGGGAACGACGTGAAATAGTTTCCGTGGGCCGCCGGGGCAGTGCGGGGTTGCGTTGTCCCTTCACCGCTCTAGCCGGGCGCGCCAGCTTGTACATCCCGCGGTCCCCTACGACAGGATAGGTTCCCACGGGGCATAAGCTTGCTTCCCTAAATGGCTGTCACCACCCTTAGGGGCATATCCCTACCGAGCTACTGACCCACATGCGAAAGCTTTTACATGCAGTTGCAGAGGTGGGTCAGCTGAGGGCGTTTGTTCGCACGCTGTAGTATAGGTATACGATATTTAAACGCCTGTTGAACCCGGACGTCGTCCGCCACTTAGGGCGTTGATCTCCTAAGGGTGAAAACGTGCGTCGGTCGACTAGAGCGGTTTCAATCAAGTATAGAAACCAACAACATCTTGACCCTAGTCCCTGGCACACAATTTTATATATGTAATTTATTCAGACGAAATCATCAAGAATAATATATATGAAGTCAGTCTTTTAAATCAACCAGCTCAACAAATAGTGCACAATTTTTTAATAGGTTTGGTCTGACGAAAAGGATCATGCTATCGTGCTTTCCTACTCGTCGTCGATATGGTCGATACATAATCTTCTTTTTTTTAAGGTTTTTTTTTTTTTTTTTTTTTTTTTTTTTTTTTTTTTTCTTCTAATAACCGCGTTGGTCTTTCGAAGATCCTAAATCCACCTAAGCTTGTTACTACCCCTTTTTCTAATGAAAAATCATTTATTGGAGTAGGCGCTATCACATGGCTCGACCACGAAGCTCCGGATCTTTTCTTTTATAAAGGCTACGATCTCCTCCTTTTCCTTTTGGGCGTACTTCCACGGGGGTCTATCCTTCCACGAAACGTGGGGGACAGTGAGGATTCTTGCGGGTTTGGCATACCGAGGGTCTATCCTCCCTCTTTCCGAATCATCGAAGGCTACTGCCTTGTCACAACCCCTCACGACAGTGGCTATATACCCTCTTTCTTCAGGGGTGCGGTTTCCATCCTCGATGTCCATCTTTGCCAACCTATCCGCTGTAATCCGTTGTCCCTCCGTCGCCTTTCGCTCTCGAATGACCTCTGCTATCTCTTCTTCCGAGATCGTAGCTTCCCCTGTCCTGTCCCGGCTGACTGCGGCGGGTTTTACTTCAACCGCCACAGTTTTATGTTTCCTACCTTCGCCGGCTAGAGGGATTCCCCTAAAAAAGACAGTCTCACGCACCCACCGCATCCCTATTCTTTGCCCTCTTTCTCGTACCCGACCCCATTGATTATATTTCGGTCCCCAACCTCCTCGACTTCTACCCGATCCCCCAGAGGTTCCTTCTCGGCGAAGCGGGGCTCTTCTAGTCGGACCTGGCATACTCGTGACGAGACTTTTCTCCTCCTTGGAACACTGGTCCGGTCCCGTTAGTCCCGAGCGTCCACAGTCCTTAGGACCACTCGGATTCTGTCCGGACTTCAGATCGAGAGGGTCTGACTTCCATCTGGAAGGTCGACCGTGGTAGCGTGGACCTCGCTCAGCCAAGTCCGTCCGAGGATCAACTCGGAAGAACACTCTTTTACTGAGAAAATTGGGACGGTAGCTTCTACTCCTGCGACCTCAATCAAGGGGTTGTGACATACCCCCTCCGCCGGTTGGAGCTTGTTGTCCGCCACTACCATCGACATGGTCACTCCCCTATCCACTAGGGCTCTCATCTTCATTCCGCTCACCACGGCTTGGAGCTGGCCGCTCCCTAATACATAAAATTTCTTGACTTCTTCCTCGGAGAACAAATTGACCGGCAATTCCTCCATCGTGATCTGAGAGGACTGTACCTCCTCCTTGGCGGATCCATCCCCGGGAACGGTTGGCCCTCCCGTGAGCGGCATCCTCACCTTCCTCGTGATGCTTAGGAGTTCGTCTCTAGCGTTTTTGCTTGCCGCCACGTACTCCAGGAGGGTACATTGCATTGGTTGTATTAGAGTCCTTCACAGAGGTGCAACTGTGTATATCTCGTCCAAGGTGCACTTCATTTCAAACTTCTTTGGTCCGGCGATTTCGGTGTCGGACCAAATACCCTTACAAGGGTATTTGGCCATGTTTTTGCGTTTGACATAGTGACGGCGTTGGATATCATGATGGAGCCAGTCTGGAAAGGAAAGGGTGTGCACGCCTTGGCGTGACACTTGAAACGAATTCCTCGGTCATTGAGGCAGGGCCAGATCGGTGAGAAAATCTCGTTAGTATGCGAGCGCGTTATTGTAACGCGTGCTCTGATGGTCATAATCGGTAGTGATACCCTTCGACCGAAGAGGTCGAGGGATCGGTTGGGCTAGTGTTGTGTCGGAAAGATTACGACACACAATGAGACTTAATCATCGGTACGTTAGTCAGGGTAAATTAATATACGCCCCGGCCATACGGCCGAGGCGATTATTAATGTGTAATCAATGGGATTGCTATAACCCTTTGAATGCTAACTTTTGTCTTCTTCTGCTCTGTGGTCTGGTCCCTGCGCATCTAGTACCGACTTACCTACCACTTTAGTGTTTTCCCCGCCGCGACCCTCAAATGTCGCGGCCATAGCTAGATACCGGCCTACCCGCCACTTGAGTGTTTCCCCGGTTGGACCCTCAATGTCGCAACCACAGTTAAGTACCGGCTCTTCGGGCCTTCTGACCAACCTAGTACCCTTGCGGGTCACACACCCACTCAAAACGACGAGCACTCACACAACCACGCGGATCAGCAAGCGTACGCACACTCAGACTTACGAAAAATGAGCTCAGGCCACTGGTCGGACTGAGCCCCGATACTGTTTATGTATTGAGCTGCTCCTTTTTTATTTAAAGTGGGAGCTAGTTCAATAGGTTTAGGTGTAGGCTATCATGTGACAAACTTGGGGATTGAATTTGCCTAATCTTAGAGCTAGTTTCTTTTTACAAGGAGCATTACTGTTTTTCACTCGGTTGAGTTGGCCGGGGCTCGAACCTAGACCTAAAGATCCGAGTTAGCTAGAGTTAGTAAGTTACTATTAGCCTCGTTTGAAAAAACGAGGGAACTGCACTTGGCACGTGCAAATAGTTAGTAGTTAGATTCTGTTTGTTTATTTTTTTTATTTTATTAGTTTTGATTAGGTTCTTTTTTTATTTACTTTTATTAATTTTCATTTTGGTTTGTCTTTCTTCCTCTCGATCTTGTACCTCACAAGATCCACCCGCCTCAATGAATCCGCGCCACAACCACGGGAAGGTTCATTCCGTCGAAGCTGTGGATACGGGGCATCGAGCTTGGCCCGCTCGATACCGGCTCGCACCCTCGAGAGAGCGGCAAGGAGAAACGCGGCGTGCGTAAGCAGCTAGTGATGGTGTGTGCGCTGGCATGTGACTATGGCACACGCCCGAGCGAAGCAAGGAAGAAGGCGATCTCGGCAGAGGTAGCGATAGCCAGAAGAAAACGGGCGAGGGGGCAGAGATGAACCGCGCGAAGAAGTGGGGGGGGTGAAGCACGAGGAGAGTAAGGAGGGATATGACATCGTAGAGTAGGAGATGGGATGCAGCGAATGCTCAGAGGCAGAGAGGAATTCCGCACGGGTGAAGAAGCGCTGGGAGCTACGGAGAAAATGCGAGGCGCAGCGAGGAGCGAGAGTGGGACATCGGAAAAAGGTAGGAAGATAAAATGAGCGGGCGCGGGGAGATAGCGGAAACGATAGAGATGATGCGCGAGAAAGAAGTGGAGAAGGAATTAGCGCGCGGGGAGCAGGGGAGATAGCCGCGCGAGGTGAGCGAGGGAAGAAAGAAGAAGAAGAAGAAGAAGAAGAAGAAGAAGAAGAAGAAGAAAAAAGAAGGAGAAGGAGAGGAGCGAGAAAGGGAGGAGATGAGAAAAACACTTACCTCGCCTGCTTCCGTTGCTATCATAGGCGAGGCTGGGAACTTACGGGAGAGCGACCGATGAAGAGACGGGGGGGGCGAAGGAGATAGCGCGGTGGGAGCAGGAGGGGACCGCGCGGAGGAAAGGTGGAAGTCGCGATCTGGAGATAGCAACGAAAAGAGAGAATAGAGACATAGTGTAGGGAGAAGTAAGTAGAAGGAAGGAAAGAGAGTTGGAGGGAGGAGAAGTAGAAGGAAGAAGGAGAAGAAGAAGAAAAAGAGGAAGGAGAAGGAGAGAGACGAGGAAAAAGGGCTACTTACCTATAATCCGCACGGCTCGTTGGAAGGCGCATTTGTGCCTGTCGTGTCCCCGTGCTATCGCCTTGATATGCTGCACACCGTAACGAATCATCTTGCGGCGTAGGGAGTAGTGAGCTAACGACGAAAACCTCGACTAGGTCGAAGAGAGAGAGAGAGAGGGAGAACCGGTAAGTTCCGATCTTGCGGCTAACCTCATGGTGCTGTCATAGTAGGAAGAGCAAAGGCGAATGAACTTACCCCTACAATATGGAAATATACACTGCATAAGTGTGTGTGTGTGTGTATATGAGTGAGAGATGGGTATGGGTGACATCTGTTAGTTGAGATCGAGGTTGCGAGTGATACGAGGGACAAACCTGGTGCTTGAGGCGAACGGCATTGGCCGAGATTCCGAACGAACCAGCCACTAAAGACTACGACGCGACATCGCAAACGTACGGAAGACACGGCTAGCCTAACACTACTTCTATAGATAGCATGATCGAAAAGCGAGTAAATCTAACGCTACAACATGCTATTGTACATCACTACACTAGATTGTGTATGCGTGAGTGTGTGAGAGTGCGCACGTGTCTGTGTAGGTGTATACTTGTGTGTGTGCGTGCATAAGTTTGATCACCGCTGATCTCGCGCTACTTCCAGTGATAGACTGAGCAGGATCGAATGAATCTATCACCGGAATACAAAAAGATACATTACCTGCTTTATGTATATACGTGTGTGTGTGTGTGTGTGTGTGTGTGTGTGTGTGTAAGAGGGAGAGAGAGACTCTAAGTCTCCAACCTTGGCCGACAGCCAAGTCCACGCGATATTTGGATCGATAGAATGAGCAAATAAAAAAGTGGCAGTGTATATTTCCACGTTTCAACGGAAGATTCATTCAGTTTTTTGCTCCTCCTATCGATAGAATGTGTGTGTGTGTGTGTGTGTGTGTGTGTGTGTGAGAGAGAGAGAGAGAGAGAGAGAGAGAGAGAGAGAGAGAGAGAGAGAGAGAGANGAGAGAGAGAGAGAGAGAGAGAGAGAGAGAGAGAGAGAGAGAGAGAGAGAGAGAGAGAGAGAGAGCCTATAAGTCTTCAGCCCCGCGGCTCGCCGCACGCCACGCGGATCGATAGAACAAGCAAATAAAGAAGTGGCAGTGTATATTTCCACGTTTCAGCGGAAGATTCATTCCGTTTTTGCGTGTCCTATCGATGGGATGTGTGTGTGTGAGACGTTCATGATTCGACCAAGGAGAGAGAGAGAGAGAAAGAGAGAGAGAAAAAGGAGAGAGAGAGAGAGTGAGGTGCAATATAGTCCTTGGGTGCACGTGGAATCTGAGTGGGGAGAACAAGGTTGTGAGTGTAGCGCGAGACATACCTGGTGCTGGAAGCTGCGACATTGGTCGCCATATGCTCGTACTTCGGGAATGCTGTTGATGTCATCTTTCGACTTCGTAGTATAGGCTAGATAGGATCTGCCACGTGTAGTATGGGCGCCGAGCGCCAAAATAGGATATCAACTCTGATCCTTCGTCGATGATGATGGGACTACTTCAGCATTGTCAATTATGAATTCTTGGTGTATTCTTATTTGAGGAATCTTGTGATTCGGTTCTACTGTTGGTTCGAGGTCATGACTATCTGGTCTTGTGTACGTGATGCTGCTTGATTGCTGAAGATCGCTATTGCTTGTCTTCCTTTGCATTATCATTGTTTGATCATTGTTGTTGTTATTATTATTACTATTATTATTATTTTATTATTATTTTTATTATTATTATTATTATTATTATTATTATTATTATTGCTATTAAATGCATGGTCCGCGGGTGCTAGGGGCATCTGAATGACGGGGATCCGGGTAGTGAAAGATACGAGAGACATACCTGGGGCACGAAGCGAACTGCATTGGCAGGTATCTGCCCGTACTGCGGGAGAGGTATGGCCACCATCTTTGACATTCCGGTAGTATGATAGATAGGGTATGTCACCTGTAGTCTGGGCGCTGACCCAGGTAGGATGCCGGTTTGATTCTGTAATGATGATGATGATAATGTGAGGGCACTTGCCTTGTATTGGCAATGGGCTGCACGGGTGACATCTTTAAGTACTTCGGGTTGCCGCCAGTGTCAACTGTTGCATTGTCATTCGTAGGCTTGTAGTAGCTGTGTAGGAGTAGGATGGGCACTGAGCGCCAAGTGTGAGAAGTGAAAAGACTGGACTCTTGTGTAGGTGTCGGGAGAGTATGATCTCCTTGACACTAGTTTTCAGTATTAAGAAACCTCCATTGGTGTATTATTGGTGCAATGCTGCTCTCTGGACATGGTGTGACTATCTGACTTTCAATAAGACGGTATATTTTGGTTTTGTCATCTCGCTATTGTTTATTTATTTATTTTTTTTTCTTTTTCTTCTTCTTCTTCTTCTTCTTCTTCTTCTTCTTATTATTATTATTATTATTCTTATTCTTATTATTATTTAGTGCATGATGACTCTAGGTGCAAGTAATGACTGTGTGTTGGGGATCGAGGTCGTGAGTGATACGGAGGACATACCTGGTATCTAAAGTCGAGATTTGTGCGTACTTCAGAAGGACGGTGGTCGTCGACATTCCGACATCGTAGCTGTGAGTTAGGTAGGATCGGCCATCCGTAGTCTCGGCGCGGGAATGCCAAATAGGACAATAACATTGGTTCTGCGTTAATGATGAATGAGACTATACCAGATTTTCAACTACGAGCTTTTGCTGTGTTCATCTGGTGGGACTAGTAATGCAAAATCTGTTTCTGGTTCGAGGTCATGACTACCTGGTCACGTGTGTATGGTGCTGATTGATATCTGGAGTTGCTATTGCTCATTTTCTTGGCGGTAGAGAGAGAGAATGAGAGAGCAAGACGGAAAGAATGGGGAAAGAGAAAAGAAAAGAAAAGAAAAAAAAAACAAACAAAAAAAAACGGACAAACAAGCAAATGAAACATTGTCGTTCAAGAACACGCAGGCTCACGAGACAGAAAAAGGGACGGACACGGTCAAACAGACAGAGAATCAGACGAACAGACCAGACATACATACGAGAACAGGCTTGCAGGAACAAACAGATACGGGCTGTTCCGGACACACAGGTGGACACGAACAGACGATCGGACAAGAGAACACAGGAAAGAGAGAGTGAGGCAGAGAGAGGAGTAGGGAGAAAGAGAAGATAAAGAGAGAGAGAGGGGAGAAAAAGGGAGAAAGGGGGATGAGCTGTGGTGTTACCTGCACGATTGAGCACTGTTGTTGACATCTGACAACAAGCACTGATGGGCGCTAAGCACTTGAACTCATGTTGATCAAAGGAGACTGGTCACTCTGTTTTGAATCACCCACTTTGAACTTGTGATATACTTTGCAATCTGCAAAGTCTGGGTATACGCATGTTATCTAATGCGCTCAAGTAGGTGACTGAACAGTTAGTTCCCTCGGAAATGTATCTGCCCCGCTGTGTTTCGATCGAGGGCAGATTGGCTATGAGTAACGATACCGTATAAGGTAAAGGATAAGAAAGAGAAAGAAGGAGAAGAGRGAGGAGAGAGARAGAGYTAGAAGAAGAAGAAGAAGAGGAAGAAGAAGAGACACGATAGAGAGATAAAGAGAAAGAGAAAGGGGACAGACAGACAGTGAGAGAAAACGGATGGACAACGTAWAATAGAGRAACAAARARCATCAGACAKATACAAAGTCAGGCTAACAGTCAGCCACACGGACGGCCAGACAGAAAGTCTGGTACAGACAGACAGGCACACTTACTGCCTGAACAGACGGCTACGTTGTGTGAATAGACACTCTCTTTYTGCACGAACAGACACACAGACTCACGACACTTATTGATAAARACACATTCACACARCCACACAGATRCTGTGACCCACGCAGTCGTGATCACACAGATACGCAGGGTAGCGACCTAGGCTCTGCGTTGATGATGGTGAGACTGCACTTGCATCGTCAACTGTGAGCTTTGTTATAGTCTTTATTGGTGGGACTCGTAATGACGTTCGGCTTTGGTTCGGGATCATAACTATCTGTTCACATGTGTAAGGTGCTGCTTGATTAGCTATCACACATTTTTCTTTGCATTAATATTATTATTATATTATAATTATAATAATAATAATTATTATTATATTATTATTATTATAATTGTTATTATTACTATTATAGCAACTTACAAATGAAGTATGGGTGTGTGTGTGTGTGAAAGAAGACACAGAGAGAGAGAGAAAGGGGGGACTGTGCCAAACTGTCCATTGTGTGATTCTGACAGGTGCTACTTCAATTTTTCTTTGTCTTTTGATTTCCTGGAAATGATCCAAGATGCGCGCCTGGGCATCATGACTCTCATGTCAATACTACCCCGACAAGAATCGACCCGAAGAGTAACTGCCAAAGCAGATTGAAAGCTGACTGTTTCATTCATACAGTGCAAAACCTGCTTAACGTTAGTGGCGCTCCTATAATTGGAGGCGCCTTCCATCAACTTCCCCGGGCCAACCGTCAATGACGTCATCCGACCCCGCCAAATTGAGACTCACCCACACGCACTTGCACGTGCACGCACATCGTCCCCACTCAACAAGTAAGCACGAGACATACATGCAAGATCGTTTGATCACAGGCATATCCAGGGAACACACCAAACAAAGTCTGATTCTGAGTCTTTACCGTGACCATCTATGGGACAGACTTGTGGTTGAAGACTACACTGATCGGTAACACACAAACACAGTAACAGATAAGCATAGCGGAAGAACAAAAAGACGAAAGCATAAGGAGACAGACAAAACACAGACAACAAAGGGCAGAGACACGGTCAGACAAGACAAACGGATACAGATATAGCGGACAAGATCTGCGCAGAAAAGTAGATAGGAAACCAACATTGGTTCTTCGCTGATGATGATGGGGCTATCTCAGCATTGTCAATTCTGAGCTTTTGCTGTGATCTATTTTGAGAAACTCGGGATGCTGTCCTGCTGAGGGTTCGAGACCAAGACTATCTAGTCTCGTATGTATGATGCTGTCTGATTATTGGATTTTGCTATTACTCATCTTCCTTGCGTTTTGTTTTTATTTTATTATTATTATTATTATCAGACTCATTTTCGTTCACACTTTTCATGTATGTAAACAGCAGCACTGCAAACTGGCGACATGCGCCCCAGACAATACTCGGAGCCCAACAAACTCATTATTCGCACACTCTGGATCATCCTGAATATCACACACGCACCACTCTGAGCATTCGCACAACTCACACGCGCCTCGCATTGAGCTACAGCTATGGCTGCAGTGGCTGTCTCTACTCTATCGCGACGGATACTCCTCGTCTCTCTCGCCCGCTGCAACCTCCGGGTTCCTGCAGACCACTTTGCACAAGTCGCTGTAGCAGCGCTGCCTCATGGCTCACACGAGAAAGGATGAATGACTACTCGCTGCCTTTTGGGTTATACTTCTGCAGCTCGTTGGTCTGACCATCTCCCATGTCCGTGGTGCATACAATCCCGTGCGGCACTTGCTTGATTGGACTCGGGGTAACTGGGAATGTGCCGCTGATTGCATGGAGGTTTACCGCTGACACGGTGCAGTTGCACTGCTAACCTACAGGTCGGCCCCTACACCTACGCTAGCACACGATTAACAGAAGGACTGGACAGATAGACAACCTGGACAGACAGACAAACGAACAGACATACAAAACAAGTTCAGTATCACATACATTACACACGGTCACACTATGACTGACACGCATACACGGTCCCTGTCACCCAAATGCACGGAGCGTCGGACAAAGAACAGTGACATTGACTACTGAGTCGGTATAGGCCTGAGGGCTTGAGCATTGGCTCATTACTTTATTATATTGCTATGTTTGGCTAGATGCTCAGTACCATGATGCTTGCTGGTAGTATAAAGCTACTCAAACACTTGTGTGATCTCACGACACGGTTTTGGGTATCATTCGTTTCCATATCCCTTGTTATTATTATTATTATTGTTATTATTATTATTATTATTATTATTATTATTATTATCAATATTATTATTATTATTATTATTATTATTAGTATTTATATCATTTGAGATCTCATGCTAGCATGAGAGTCAGAGGTAGGAAAATGGTGCGAGGCAGCAAAGCAGGGGGGAGTCGTCAACGAGTGTGGCGGCTCTTACCTCCTTCATCCTCCTCCGCTTTCCTATGTCTAAACCCCACATGGACATACAACCATCTTCAAGCAACATAGGTGAAAATAAGTGTTTTCAAATAACTTGTTGAGATCAGAACTCAAACACAAGAGACTCCTATTCCATACTTGATCCACGTAACAGGGCGATTTCGGGAGCTCTGCCGGAGTTCACGCGGAACTCTGGAGACAGGGAACGACAAGGTATCCTACTTTGACCCAGTTGTTGTTTCAAGACATATAGGCTATCATCCGTAACGATGATCATAAGGGTTAGGAATTCAGGTTCAGTATTTCTTAAAGGGCGAAAGGATGGACGGAAGTCTGGGACTGTGAATAGTGCGGGTAGGGAAAAGGCTGGCTGGGTGAAAACTAATTGCTTCTGATACAACGATCTTGCTATGTGGGTATTCTTTGGGGATGTGAATGCAAAGAGGATCGATTACTCATATTCTTCTCTCTATACGTCGCCTAATGATGATGGGTATTTATTGTTTCAACTTATTATGATTGAATGCAACGATGATGATCCATGCCATTTATTTCTTGTCATACGCCTGATCCAAGCATAAGTCCCCGAAACTGACAATGGCTCAAGGCGAGTGTCATCAAAGGCGATAACTTGATCCGTCGATAAGACTTGTGTGGAGGTAAGAATAGCAGGGAAAGCCTGCCTTAACTTCGATAAGCCTTACGTTCGGTCGGTGG
Source organism: Chara braunii (assembly GCA_003427395.1). Taxonomy (NCBI): domain Eukaryota; kingdom Viridiplantae; phylum Streptophyta; class Charophyceae; order Charales; family Characeae; genus Chara; species Chara braunii. Next base: position 453,662 of record BFEA01000085.1, read on the forward strand.
TAAGAGTAACAAGGTTCCTTTGACACCCGCCTTATTGAGGGCTAGTCAGTGATAAGAGTAGCAGGGAAAGGCTGCCTTATCAGTGACTAGTCTGATATAAAAGTAGCGAGGTTTCAATGACACTTGCCTTATCATCGACCAATCTAACATTCTTTCAGTGGTAAGAGTAACACTATTGAGGTCTAGCCAGTGATAAGAGTAGCAGGGAAAACATGCCTTATAAGTGACTAGTCTGATATCAGAGTAGCGAGGTTTCAAGGACACCTGCCTTATCATTTATTAGCCTAACATTTCTTTCAGCGGTAAAAGTAGCAGGGATCCGTGGACACCCGCCTTATTGAGGAGTAGCCAGTGATAAGAGTAGCAGGGGAAACCTGCCTTATCAGTGACTAATCTGATATAAGAGTAACGAGGTTTCAAGGACACCTGCCTTATCATTGACCAATCTGATATTCATTCAGTGGTAAGAGTAGCAAG
>BFEA01000085.1:454328-465623 GCA_003427395.1 Chara braunii
GTGACTAATCTGATATAAGAGTAACGAGGTTTCAAGGACACCTGCCTTATCATTGTCCAATCTGATATTCATTCAGTGGTAAGAGTAGCAAGGATACTTGGACACCTGCCTTATTGAGGTCTAGCCAGTGATAAGAGTTGCAGGGAAAACATGCCTTATCAGTGAGTAGTCTGATATAAGAGTAGCGAGGTTTTAAGGACACATGCCTTATCAAGTGATCATCCTAGCACTCTGTCAGTGATAAGAGTAGCAAGGTTCCGGGTGACCTGCCTTGTCAATATCTATTCAGTCATAAGAGTAGCAGATGAACTTGCCTTATCAGTGACTAGCCAATGATAAGAATAGCGAGGTTTCAAGGACGCCTGCCTTATCAGTGACTAGCCATGGGTTAAGCCTGCCACTAAATGTGCTTCAGCGCACAGGGGCCAAGGCTCACAAGGTTTGCCTTTTGTCAAACAGACTCCACTAATAAGCGGATATATAGCCTGAATGGTCTGCCATACCACCGCCAACTTTCTCCGCGATCTGCATTGTTCAGTCTTAATTGATTATTTCTGATTTTACTGAGGAGGTAAAGTGAGGTCTTGATTCAGAGAGACCTTTGAACTTCTGATTGGAGCTCTGTCACATGATTTCATTCTGAGTGAAATAGATGGTATTGCTTATGGTCACTAGGGACATGGGGTTCATAAAAGAGGGGGAAACTAAATAGAATCACAGGGACGAAAGAGCGAGGAATGAGTTTTGTTCGTCGCCTGGACCGATTGGGCAGTGCACTGATAGTTAGATCGGGGAAGAAGTTAGGCAGTAGGATGATGACAAGCACCAACTTTGGTCACAAGTCTAGATGGGGTCTTCCAGATCTCTACGTCGAAGAAAGAGACGTCAAGATTCTTTCGGACTGTGTTGTGTCTAACAGGTTCATCACTCTTGGAGAGGACTACGGAGGAAAATCCGTAAGGAAACTGCACTTATCATCGGATAACAGGTCCGTATAATTCCGACTCAACTTCCACATGGCTTGATACCCACACCTAAGACAAGACGTAAGAAGGGAACAGATAAATCTTCCTCTTGTATCTAAACCTGAAGTTGTTCAAATCACACTCAGAGGTCTTTGAAAATGTGAAGGGTTGGGGTAAGAGGAGTCAGGTTTAGGAAGGAATGTTGTTTTCAAGATGTTGTGGTGTATGAGACTTGTCATGAATGGATTGAAGGTTGACGCTTGTAGCGCATTTTGTGTCTGCATCTGTATATGTGTATATGATTTTCTTGCATCTGCACAGGTGTTGGACATTGTGTTGTCTTCTAGATTTGGGATCACTTGGGATAATTGAACAACGGGCACAACAATTGTGAAAAGTGAAGTCCACTGTTCATTCAGCTCCCCTGACTTATGTATATATATATATGTGAATGAGATCGTAGGCTGTTCGGGGCCTAAAAGTTATTTGTCCAGGCTCTGTCTTGAGAGAATGGGAGAGTACAAAGGGGCTTGACTCAGACTTTTCTCACACATGGTAAACAAAGTAAACATAGAGTCACTGTCATAGTTAGCTAAGCGTGGAAGACTGTCCGAGAAAGTCGACCTGATTATATAGTCCGTCCGGGGAATTAGCACCTCGGGGCACGACATACGGGTCAGTCTTAAGGCGTTCTATCGCGCGTATGCCTATGCTACGGCGATCGAGAAAACGCCCTCGGCTGGCCAACCTCTGCGATTGCATGTAAAAGCCTTCGTACATGGGTCAGAAGCTCAGCAGGGATACGCCCATCTAAGGGATGGTGACAGACCCCGCAAATGGAGGTAATGTTGTACCTCGCGGGATCCCTAACCTGTCGTAGGGAGTCGTGAGAGGTATAGCATGCGCGCACGGTCGGAGTGGTGTTTTAGTAAAGGTGACAAAAAGAGACTCCTGCATGACACGACCGTGAGGTCCGACAAAAAACTACTTTGCGTCTGAGTGTGAGACCGACGCGCGCGACAGGTGGCGTCGTTGCAGGGGATCTCGCTTCCTAGCCGAGGTCCTCAGTGAACGAACTCGGGTTTGGTAAGTCGATGATCTAGGCAAAACGACAACTCTAATCTACTTACTGAGATATAGTTTGAGTAAGGATTCTGAGTAGGGAGTACGTAAGAGTGGTCATTGCGAATAAACCACTTGAGGGACTATAGAACAGAATAGGTACTAGGTGCAAATAGGTGGTACTAGTAAGGTGACAGTGAACGACAACTTGTGAGAAGGGTCGCCCTAGAAAGTGAAAGGAGAAGTATTTCACTGATAGTAATTTGAGGTTATCTTGAATCTTTCAAAGACCGACGGTATTGGGTCAGATAACTTGAAAGGCTCTATTATCTAACTATTGTCCTCGTAGTAATATGACACCAAAAACCGTGGGACTGGTACAAGAATAGGAAGAGGCGGCAGACAAGGGAAGGCATCCGAGAGACTTATAGATCTGATCAAGAAATGAGAAGATTGGAGGGAGGAAGACGAAGGGCTAGAAGAAAAGGATGAAGGGGGTAGGGCGAGCCGGCATCAGAACAACTAGTGCGAGTGTACCCTGACCCCTAGAAGAGATGGCTTATTATTTGTGTAAGTACGAAGGACGTTACGACGCGTCTCCTCCACGTTTTGAACCACCTAGCTGTCCTTGCTTCGGACCTTATTCATCGCCTTCTTTCTCTGCTCAAGAACGACAAGTGACCGTCCTTCCTCAATCCTGCCAACTAGGGTCTCAGCCAACACCTCACATTCCTGACCTTCCTGTCGTCTTTCAATCCCCGTCATCCGAATGAAGATTGTGCATCTCCCTTGTGATGATCTTGCTATGTCAACCAGGGATTTACAAGTTGATCTCCTACTTGCTGTACAAGAGAATTATATGAAGCATTGAGTGAGCATTTAAGAGAGTCAGGGATTGACAGGAGAAGGAGTTAAAGATAGGCAGGTGTAGTAAGAAAGGATGTCAGAATTTCTAGGGGAGTGACCCTAGGAGGTGAGGATAGGTGAAAGTTGCATATGGTACCTATTGTCAATAAGTAGAGTCCGGTGATTAGCTAGGAGATAGAAGTTGAAGAAGGTGGTAATGTGTTAATGTAAACATGTATCACACTAGAAACTTAAAGTGTGAGACAAGTGAGATGGAGGATAAATGAACAGTAGAGGTGGATTGAGTACGTGACTCGTGCACGTGAATTGACTCATTTAGACTTTTGTTAGTCTAAGGGTTGTACTTGCGAGCAAAGTTATGGGTGGAGGCCTGTTTAGTCAGAAGTCTGGCAGATCCACAAAGGAGGATGAACAGAACAGATAGAACAATCTGTAGAAGCTTTAAAAAATAGGTACATAATCCTAAGTGTAGTCAGTGAGGCAGTGAGGAAGTAGGTGTCAAACCATCTTATTTATGATCAACTTGATGGCTATGTTTAGGTATGAGGGTAGTTGCCTAAACTCTTCCACCCTGAACCATCTACTTGAATATACCAGTTGAATCTAAGCGCTTAAATATATTCCTTGAGGCCATTCATTTGAGGTTATCCATTTAAAAATTATTCATTCATGTCGGTCTATTTTAAACCTATTCACGTGAAACTATCAATCTGATGCATTTTATTCATGGTTAATTGCTTAAGTTGTCCATCTGAGTTTATTCATTCTAGACTGTGCACTTAAATTCATCCGTCGAAGCCAATCAAATTTCACTATTTATCTATATTTTGAGTTCGTTTATCTGGATTGCTCTCCTTATAATGGATAGAAAAGCTACACAAAATCCACGTCCGACGCGGGTTCGGGGGTGAATGGAGTGACCGACTCCTTGGGAGAAGAAATTCTCTCAATAGGTGGTCAATGTGTAGAATCTACTCTTGGGGGAGTTACAATCCTAAGTTATCCTTTCCCTGACAAGATGGCTTGAAGGAGCTATAAATCCGTCTTCTAAGGTAGTAGTGAGACCCATGCCGGAACTATGTTCGTCGTCCATGGTGGGGTGTTGTCACGTGACCCTTTGAGGAATTGTGACTACATTACTACTGAGAAGGAGAAAAGTGTTTGAACCTTGTTAGACTTTGGTCTCTAATAGAGGCAACTACTGCATGTCGCAAGGAGGTAGGGGGTGATTCCCCAACTATCTTTGTGTCAAGTGGATTCATCATCACGTGAAAGGATATGTCATCCTGGGACGTGTACGTTGAGGTTGTCTACTAATTGACCAGAGTTTGCAAGGAACGGATACTGCAATCGGAGGGTGAAGCAGTGAGGCTTGATCCTTGAGCGGGGCTCGAGAGTCTAAGATGTTATCCCTTTTGGGGATTACACTGCCCCTTGACACAATATACTCCTGTCAAAGCCCAGGGAATAGAGTGTAGTACTCTCATTGTCTTTGCATCCAAAAACATTTATCATTAAAAAAAAAATTATTGGCTACAGCATGACTATTGCCTATGATCGTAACAGATACCATAAGTTTTTCATCATCACCAATGCATGCATATGCTAATTAGGCTCATGTCTTCGCTTACTATTATAATTATTAACTATTATGATTACTATGACAGCATGTCCCCGATATGAGTAACAGTCATTATAATAATTTATGATCTTTAGAAATAGTAAATGCATTGCTATCGCAATGTACTATTATGACTTGCTTTGAATGGTCTTAGGTGTTGGGAATTAGCAATGGTAGTAAGGTATGAAGTCAGTATCCATTGTTATAAAAGTTAGAAATGCTGAGCGGTTTGTGCCCCCCTTAGCGCCGTTGCAAACTGTCTTACCTAAGTTCCTTGTGGAGAAGGAGAAGTATTTCGGATGACGAGAAAAAATAAAGGCAGCAGCTGAGGCCGCTTTGGCAGTACGAGAATGAGGACACACGCGTTATACAAGCGAGGTAGTATATGGTCTGAACCTAGGGATGAGATCTATGCTCCTCTACACTGAACTTCAAAGCACGATTTACATTGTTAGCGCCTACGCTGATTCCCCCACGATCCGGACGAAAGGTTTTGAACACTGGGATGAACTCCGAATGGAGGTATGCAGGCAGACGAATGTTATTACTTCCTCTAATCCATAATTAGCGGCTTATGGTTTTATTCAAGTGTCTTTTCATACATTTGTTTGCGTTATTCACACCTTTAAGGTCGGTGCAGAGAATAATTGCTCCATCAAATGGATGTCTAAAGCTTATGCCCTTGTATCTTTTTGAAGGTGGGAATAAAGGAGCTTATTGAACATCATCTTCGGCTTATGGCCTAACGCTTCGTCGCATGCTGTATTTGTACAGGATGGCAGCGACATCCATGAGTGGAGATGGTGGTTTAGATAAGGTCCTTCTCTGGAAGAATTCTTCTCTCGCCAAAGTATTGACGCACGAATCCGTAGACGAGTCAATGCCCCCAGACCTTAGAGCTCTGTTGTTCCAAGGGAAGAATCTGTCTAACTTTTTGTGCGATTACCGTAGTTTCGACCTTATGAAGAAGTCGGATGAGAGGGCGATGTTGACTATGTTCAAATATTCGTATGTGAGGACTTGGACGACGAAGTATACGATTTCATGCTGAGATTACGAACTTGGAGTGAACTGGAAAGTTCGTTGAGCTCGAGGTTTCCCGAGCACGAAATCGACGGTCATCGTTGTAATGACCCCAATCGAATAATCGGTGGTGCGTCAGCACAAGGGGAACTAGACAGTATACATAGACAAGTTAGAGCATTGGAAGAGAGAATGACACAACCAGAAAGAGACAGAAAAGGCAAGCGAAAGGTCTCATAAGGGATGTCGGACGGACTAGCTGGTAGTAGTGGAGGGAAGACGAATGATGATAATCAAGGATCTCCCCGACATGCGAAAGCTGAAAAGAAGCGATGTGATAACCAAGCCGGAGAAAGAGGTGTAAACATGATTGAGATAGAAGAAGAACCTAGACCTCAAAAGTTGACCAAGGTCCAGCGGAAGGCAAGAAACCTAGCGCGAATGGTCTATGACCGCGATCAAGGTCGAGATTGGGGAAGAGGTCGAGGCAATGGTAGACGAGGAAGTGGTGGTTCTGGTAATAAGAGCCTCGAAAACTATGGTAGAGGAAGTGATAGCAAAGACAATAAGGGAGATGATAATAGAAATTGGAATGCATCAGGGTCGAAAGTGATCAAGGACTTGAGAAAGAAAGAAGGGGTTTGAAGAATGCGGTCTGCAGGCATTGTGCCCAAGAAGGGCACATAATGAGGTTTTGCCATGTGAGGAAGGCTGATGAAGTGAATGGTCTAATAAACACCAATATTGAAGGAGATGTTTATGACAGATTTTGGAACCTCATTGACCCAAACAGACCTTGAGGAACGAGACAGGAAGCCTTGCGACGAGAGTACGAATGGTAGACAGGAACAAAAGACCTGTATTAGTGACATGAAATTGCAAGGTCATTTGATAATAAGGACACTTCATGGATGATTGTAAGGTACTAGCAAGGTACATCGAGTTGGGAATGACTAAGTATCATGTACGCGGAAGATTGGTGACCATCACTGGACAAATAATCTGAGGGTGACAGAGTGGAGCTCGATAGGATATTGAAATTGGTCATCACTTTCCTAGATTAAAGACAAGTGGGTGTATGAACTTCTAGATAAATTAAGATGTTTGTTGGGTGAGAGCGAACATGGATAAGTAGAGTGCAGCCAGAAAAGAGGACAAGTGTCTTTTCATTGAGTTTTGATAGGATAAAGGTTTAAATTAGATGATAGTATAGGAAAATGCATGGACATTTGAGGTTAAGGACAAGAGAGATGAGTCGCAAACCTGACTCATTATAACATACTTTATAGTTATATATGTATTTAAAGGGGATGAGCTGGTGAACACGAACACTTTCACATTGTGAGTGAATCCTTGTTTATGGTTTCAGTCTTTTGTGAGTCAGTATCTCCCTTTGTCTATCACTATTGGACTCGTTTGAGACCTAAAGATGGTGGTAGAGGAATGAGCGGATCAGTACCTTGTGTGAAAGTCAGTAAAAGGTTGTATGACCAAGATGTTGGAAGGATTGATTATATGTTTGAGAAACCATGCTACGACATGGACAAACTCTTTTCAATAAGTTAAAACTTTGCAATCATTTCTTTGAATGAGATGTTTGTTTTTTTGTGGTTTCAGACAAGCAAAGAGTCAACAAATATTTATTTTAAAAAAATAATGGTTTTTTTTATATATATAATATAAATGACCACGAGGTGCGTGCCTCACCGAGCTATGATCAAAGACTTGGAGGGCACAACCATGAGTGGCAGCCTGACCAATGCTCAATTTATTATCTAATTTATTTGGTTTATTTAAAAAGCATCGTTCATCCACCCCAAGGGTTAACCTAAGGGCATAAATTACCAAGCCTATGGTGAAAAATTGACATCGTTGGGACGTAACTCTTAGCGTGGGCTGCTGACCTAGCATAACGCAACGGACCCTTCGACTATGGCCTAGAAGAGAAATTAGAGGGGTGGCCACCCGTATGAAAGGATCTATTCAGGTGGATGTCGAAGGGGTCGAGATTAGTCTTGAAATCTTTAAATTTTAAATATATGATGTCCCATCGTTGCGCAACCAACGAGGGTAACCACCGATAAGCAACAACGAGGTGGGCCGCAGCACCGGCCTGATCAGCAGGACTTTGGTGGGTCATGATGGAGACCGTTGTCCTCCTGTATTAGGCTTTGGGCAGGACGACCGATAACTTTGGATTGTGAGATCAAGAGTTGAACACCCAAGGTCTCGGTTAGGACCCTCGTTTGACGGGTTGAGTTCGTACGTGGACACCGACCTTGAAAACAACCAACGAGTACCTGGGCCAAAGACTAAGGGTGTGAGGGAAGGAAAGGAGCGTTGTCATACTTAATTATTTTATGTACTGTAGTACGGATCAAGTATCCCCACTTCAAGTCCTTAAATTTATTTTATGTGGGAGACCTGGGTTAAAATCCCGGCAGTAATAATGAAAAGTAAGGTGGGGATGTCAATCCTGAAACCACATTTCATTCTCGGATTCGGATTTGACGATTTGCTTGTCAGAAAATATCTTTTGTTTGCATATAGTTCTCCTGGCGACGATGACGTGGCTTAATGGGGTCTGAGATACTGTCGGACCAAATACCCTTACAAGGGTATTTGGCCATGTTTTTGCGTTCGACACATTGACGGCGTCGACTACCATGATGGAGCCGGTCTGGAACGGAAAGGGTGTGCACGCCTTGGCGTGACACTTGAAACGAATTCCTCGGCCATTGAGGCGGGGGCAGATCGGTGAGAAAATCTCGTTAGTATGCGAGCTCGTTATTGTGACGCGTGCTCTGGTCAGAATCGGTAGTGATACCCTTCGACCGAAGAGGTCCAGGGATCGGTTGGGCTAGTGTTGTATCGGAAAGATTACGACACACACTGGGACTTAATCATCGGTACGTTAGTCAGGATAAATTAATATATGCCCCGGCCATACGGGCGAGGCGATTATTAATGTGTAATCAATGGGATTGCAATAACCCTTTGAATGCTAACTTTTGTCTTCTTCTGTTCGGCGGTCTGGTCCCTGCGCATCTAGTACCGGCTTACCTACCACTTGAGTGTTTTCCCCGCTGCGACCCTCAAATGTCGCGGCCATAGCTAGATACCGGCCTACCCGCCACTTGAGTGTTTCCCCGCCGCTACCCTAAGTGTCGCAGCCAGAGTTAAGTACCGGCTCTTCGGGCCTTCTGACCAACCTAGTACCCTTGCGGGTGACACACACACTCAAAACGACGAGCACTCACACAACCACGCGGATCAGCAAGCGTACGCACAATCAGACTTAGGAAAAATGGGCTCAGGCCACTGGTCGGACTGAGCCCCGATATTGTTTGTGTACTGAGCTGCTCCCCTTTTATTTGAAGTGAGAGTTAGCTTAGTAGGTTCAGGTGCAGGCTATCATGTGATAGGCTTGGGGATCGAATCTGCCCAACCTTAGAACTAGTTTTTTTTTACAAGGAGTGTTACTGTTTTTCACTCGGTTGAGATGGCTGGGGCTCGAACTCGCGACCTAGAGATCCGAGTTAGCTAGAGTTAGTAAGTTACTGTAAGCCTCGTTTGAAAAAAACGAGGGAAATACACTTGCCACGTGCAAATAGTTAATAGTTAGATTCTGTTTTTTTATTTTTTTTTATTTTATTAGTTTTAGTTAGATTTTTTTTTTTTTTACTTTTATTAATTTTTGTTTTGGTTTGTCTTTCTTCCTCTCGATCTCGTACCTCACGAGATCCACCCGCCTCAATGAATCCGCGCCACAACCACGGGAAGGTTCATTCCGTCGAAGTTGTGGATACGGGGCATCGAGCTTGGCCCGCTCGATACAGGCTCGCACCCTCGAGAGAGCGGCAAGGAGAAACGCGGCGCGCGTGAGGAGCTAGTGCTGGTGTGTGCGCTGGCATGTGACTATGGCGCACGCCCGAGCGAAGCAAGGAAGAAGGCGATCTCGGCAGGGGTAGCGATAGCCAGAAGAAAGCGGGCGAGAGGGCAGAGATGGACCGCGCGAAGAAGTGGGGGGGGTGAAGCGCGAGGAGAGTAAGGAGGGAGATGACAACGTAGAGTAGGAGATGGGATGCAGCGAAAGCTCAGAGGCAGCGAGGGATTCCGCATGGGTGAAGAAGCGCGGGGAGCTACGGAGAAAACGCGAGGCGCAACGAGGAGCGAGACTGGGACATTGGAAAAAGGTAGGAAGATAAAATGAGTGGGCGCGGGAAGATAGCGGAAATGATAGAGATAATGCACGAGAAAGAAGTGGAGAAGGAATTAGCGCACGGGGAGCAGGGGAGATAGCCGCGCGAGGTGAGTGAGGGAAGAAAGAAGAAGACGAAGAAGAAGAAAAAAGAAGAAGGAGAAGGAGAGGAGAGAGAAAGGGAGGAGATAAGAAGAACACTTATCTCGCCTGCATCCGCTGCTATCATATGCGAGGCTGAAAACTTACGGGAGAGCGACCGATGAAGAGGCGGGGGGGGCGAAGGAGATAGCGCGGTGGGAGCAGGAGGACACTGCGTGGAGGAAAGGTGGAAGTCGTGATCTGGAGATAGCAATGAAGAGAGAGAATAGAGACATAGTGTAGGGAGAAGTAAGTAGAAGGAAGGAAAGAGAGTAGGAGGGAGGAGAATTAGAAGGAAGAAGGAGAAGGAGAAGAAGAAGAGGAAGAAGAAGGAGAGAGATGAGGAAAAATGGCTACTTACCTATAATCCGCACGGCTCGTTGAAGGCGCATTTGTGCCTGTCGTGTCCCCGTGCTATCGCCTTGATATGCTGCACACCGTAACGAATCATCTTGCGGCGTAGGGAGTAGCGAGCTAACTACGAGAACGTCGACTACGGCGAAGAGAGAGAGAGAGGGAGAACCGGTAAGTTCCGATCTTGCGGCTAACCTCATGGTGCTGTCATAATAGGAAGAGCAAAGACGAATGAACTTACCCCTACAATATGGAAATATACACTGCATAAATGTGTGTGTGTGTGTGTGTGTGTGTATGTGAGTGAGAGATGGGTATGGGTGGCATCTGTTAGTTGAGATTGAGGTTGCGAGTGATACGAGAGACAAACCTGGTGCTTGAGGCGAACGGCATTGGGCGAGATTTCGAACGAACCAGCCACTAAAGACTACGGCGCGGCATCGCAAACGTACGCAAGACACGGCTAGCCTAACACTACTTCTATAGATAGCATGATCAAAAAGCGAGTGAACCTAACACTACAACATGGGAATATACAACACTACACTAGAGTGTGTATGCGTGAGTGTGTGAGAGTGCGCAAGTGTCCGTGTAGGTGTATACTTGTGTGTGTGCGTGCATAAGTTTCATCACCGCTGATCTCATGCTACTTCCACTGATAGACTGAGCAGGATCGAATGAATCTATCACCAGAATACATAAAGATACATTACTTGCTTTGTGTATATACGTGTGTGTGTGTGTGTGTGTGTGTGTGTGTGTGTGTGTGTGTGTGTGTGTGTGTGCGTGTGTGTAAGAGGGAGAGAGAGACTCTAACTCTCCAACCTTGGCCGACAGCCAAGTCTCCAACTCGCGCCTCGCCACGCGATATTTGGATCGATAGAATGAGAAAATATAAAAGTGGCAGTGTATATTTCCACGTTTCAACGGAAGATTCATTCCGTTTTTTGCTCATCCTATCGATAGAATGTGTGTGTGTGTGTGTGTGTGTGTGTGTGTGTGTGTGTGTGTGTGTGTGTGTGTGTGTGTGTGTGTGTGAGAGAGAGAGAGAGAGAGAGAGA
>BFEA01000085.1:472274-485776 GCA_003427395.1 Chara braunii
ATTGGTCTGCATTGTAACATTGATTGGGTTAGTCATTAGTATTCTAGTATTCTACTGCACTATCTTGTACTACGTGAAGGAGGTCAGTCCCGGTCCTGTCTCTTATACACATCTAGATGTGTATAAGAGGGGTGGGCGGAGGTGGGGTACCCCGGCGGCGGGGGTCTGGGGGTCAAGCCCCTACCCCGACTTTGCCCCCGGGGGCCCCCGCGTGACAACCTTGGTGTGCACGCTTGGCGTGACGCCGGAAAAGCGAAATCCTCAACCACTGAGGCCGGGGGAAAATCGGTAAGAAAATTTCGTAAGAATGTACGTGCATTATTATGAAGCGCGCCGTGGTGATTAGGATTAGTAGTAATACCCCTCGACAGAAGAGGTCGAAGGGTCAGTTGGGCAGATGTTGTGCCAGGTAGATCTACGACACGCACTGGTGCTTGGGTTGTTACCTGTCTATCTACCGGTACCAGGTTTTAAAAAAAAAAATCAACTTTCTACCTTCGAGTCGAGCACAGGTCACGTCTACCTCTACTCGGTGTATTACTAGCCTACCCGCCACTTGAATGATTACCCCGCTGTGACCATTGATGCCGCAGCCACGACTAAGTACCGGCTTTCGGGCCTACCGATGGAATGAGTGCCCTCGAGGACGCGCGCATACTTAAACCGACAAAGCCTAAGGACGGATGCACTAACTGGCAAGCGTGCACAAGCACGCAGGCTAAAGAGATCAGACCCACTACATCTACTTATAGGGAGGCGGCTCCTTACCATATTGTGGTAAGAGTTAGCCCAGTAGGTAGAGGAACGGATTGATAAGCCAGGGATATCGGGAACGAATCCGACCTGCCTCCGAGCTAGCTCTTTTGCTAGCTACAAGGGAGCGGGCCTGCTTTTTTTCACCCACCCCTAGGCAAATGGGATTCGAACCCGCGATCTCAAAAACGAGGTAAGTTACGGTTAGACCCCGCCGTGACAATTGGCACGACGGGGTACTTAGCAGTTAGATTCGTTTACCCTGTTAGATTTTCTTTTTCCTTTTTGTTTATTTATTATTATTATCATATTCTCCCCGTTGGTGGTTATCGAATGAACCCGCCCCTGAATCGGGGCAAGTTCGACGTAGGGAGGAAGGTACGAATCAGGCCGAGGTTGGGATACCGGCCGCTACAATCACCGTGCCCCAAAGGCAAGTAACCGCAGTGCGGCGTCGCAAAAGTCCGACTCGGGAAAAGGGGGGACAACGAACCAGGAACGAGAGAGAGAGAATAGAGAAAAAGCAATCGAAGGAGAAGGAGGGATATCGCGAAAAGCGGAAATCTCGCAAGATCAGGTTGAATGCGAGATGGAAAAGAAGAGGAATAAGAAGGAGAGAGAGAAGGAGGAGGCATAGAAGAAGAAGAAGGAGAGCGCGGGCCAGATCGTGTGGGCTGTCGGCTACGAAGACGACTGCAGGTGCTACCGCAAAGGCGGCAGTCGCAGTGACGACAACAAGGAAAAGGCAGAACAGAGGAGCCAACGAGGAAAAAGGAGGAAAAGAGAAGTAGGTGAGGAAGAGAGTGAGGGAGGAAGACTGGGCGAAGGAAGAGATCGCAAGGAAAAAGGGGATAAGAAGAAGGAGAAAGAGAAAGTGAAAGGAGAAAGGAGGAAGGGAAGGGGAAGAGAAGAACAAACCTTACCTGCGGGAGCCAGAAGTATCCAAAGGCAGTGATAACGGTGACGACAGCTCGGCAAAGACGACTCGACGAAGACGGTGATAACAACGGGAGCGGGAGAAAGAACGAGTAAATCTCGTTTCCTCGCATCCGATCCCATGTTTTCATCAATAGGAGGAGCAAATAAATAAATAAATCAACAAATAAATAAGTAGATAAATAAATAAATAAGTAAATAAATAAAATAGAAGCCGAATGAATGTACCCCTACAACGTAGGGGTATACACTATCACGTTGTATGTGCTACGTATGCATGTGTGCATGCGTGTGTGTAAGAGAGAGAGAGAGAGAGAGTACTCCAATCGGTTCGTCGAGCACGACCCCGAGGCCACGGTTGGCTCCGCGCAACTCCCGTCGAAATGGATGGGCGAAATCGATCGGATCTTGAGCCAGATCGTTGAAATTTTCATTACTATACATATGTGTGTGTGCATGGGAAAGTGAGTAAGAGAGGTCGTGGTGTAAGAAGGAGCGAGATCGAGGAAATGTACCGATGAACATGTTTGATTGTGTGCAGTTATTGCCCAACTCCAGTTACTTTTGCTAGTCCTGAACTTGCCCCTGATTGAGGCTAAATTCGTATGCATGGTGCGTAAGGTCATAGCCACGTGGTAGGAGAAAGGGAGTGCTTGTGTGTGTATGTGTGTGTGTGTGTGTGTGTGTGTGTGTGTGTGTGTGTGTGAGTGGAGCCGTGGCAGGTTTATCGTTTGACTGTATCTGACCGAAAAGATGGTTAGTATACATTAAGTTTTCTTTGATTATTATTTACCGTTGTTATTATTATTATTATTATTATTATTATTATTATTATTATTATTATTATTATTATTATTATGATTATTATTAATTATTAATTTATCATAATTACAGACTAAGTTGTGTACAGGGAGCGTGCGTACCTGGGCTGACGAGCGCTACGTTGATGAATCGAACGAGTCACTTGCCCGGGCTGGAAAAACTCGGGTAATTTTTGTAGGAATCATCGAATAGGGGAATAGATCGTTGTAATTGTCAATCTTGAACAAGGAAAAACCTAGTCAGCACGACTCATCAGTTCGCGCTGATTACGTCCCTGCTCTGCGTACACACCTCCGTCGCTCCTACCGATTGAATGGTCCGGTGAAGTGTATAGATCACGGTGATCTCATCGATTTGTCGCTGGGGAGGGGCGATGCACCTACGGATGACGACGACGACTCGGACAACGAAGAGGAGTGAAAGAGAGAGAGAGATGTGAGAGAAAGAGAGAGAGATAGAGAAGGGAGAGAGAGAGAGTGGGCGGAGGCCAGAGGTACTTACCTGTAGCGCCGTTGCTCCAACTTCGTCTTCAAGGTACCTGAAACACGCGCCAACATCCCAAGTTAGTACCTGACTCGAAACAGAGAGGGAGAGAAAGTTCTCCTTCTTCCTCTTCCCAGTCCACCATCTCCTTCTCCTCTCTCTCATCATCTGACTTCTCAGTATCTGCGGACTACGAGAGAGAGAGAGAGAGAGAGAGAGAGAGAGAGAGAGAAAGAGAGAGGGAGAGGGTTGTGACTCGAGACTTGACAGCATTAGATCCAGACTCGACATTGGGATTCAGACAAAGAACGAGGATTATTGGGACTTGCAGCGAGACTTGGTGTTGATGATTTTCCCATCTCTCCCCTCCTCTTCTCCATCTGATCCTCTCCTCTTCGTCTGTGCATGAAAATGGACCTGACACCTCTTCCTGTGTATAGCACCGGTCTCCCATCACACCGTGTGGTGAGAATGATGTATGATTGGTCTGCATTGTAACATTGATTGGGTTAGTCATTAGTATTCTAGTATTCTACTGCACTATCTTGTACTACGTGAAGGAGGTCAGTCCCGGTCAGATCAGGACTTGTATCTAAGTATTCCACTGCGCTATAGAACACCATTTTGCATGTATCAGAATGTACACTGCTTGTTGAGATTTCATTTGCGCTGCACTGTTCATTCAGTCCTGTTCATCACATTGCGGATCCTTTGTTTGTATGTACATCGCCCATCTGGGCATGTAACAGACAGACAAGGAGAGAGAAAGGAGATGGAGAAGGAGAGAGGAGATCAAAGAAGGAGAGAAGGAAAGTGAGAGAGAGAGGGATCGAAAAAAGAGAGAGAGGAGATTGAAGAGGGAGAGAAAGAGAAGGTAATTGTGCATGTATGAGAGTGAGAGAGAGAGACGAGGAAGTCTTCGACCTTGGCCATAGGTCCAGTCTCCGATTCGCGCCTCGCCACACGCTACGTGTATCGATAGAACGAGCAAAACAAAGGGGTAACAGTGTATGTTCCCACATTTTCATCGAAAGATTCATTTCGTTTTGCTCGTCCTATCGATGGAATGTGTGTGTGTGTGTGTGTGTGTGTGTGTGTGTGTGTGTGTGTGTGTGTGTGTGTGTGTGTGTATGAGAGTGTGTGAGAGAGAGAGGGAGAGAAGACTATAGGTCTCCTACCTTGGCCAACAACCTTGTCTCCAGCCCCACGGCTCGACGCATGCTACTTGGATCGATAGAACGAGCAAATCAAAAAGTGACAGTGTGTATCTCCCTGTTTCAGCTGAAGATTCATTCCGTCTTTGCTTGTCCTATCGATGGAATGCGTGGGTGTGAGACGTTCATGATTCGACCAAGGAGAGAGAGATACGATTGCAACGTGGCCGGACGTGACTGTGGAGGTACACTCAGAGAGAGAGAGAAAAGGGGAGAAAGAGTGTTCGTCTTCTTTCCTCTTCTAAATCCGCCACCTCTCCCTCACCCTCTCGCCACCTGACTTTTCAGTATTAGCAGACTACGACAGAGAGATAGAGAGAGAGTTGAGATACAGAGCTTGGCGACATATGATCCAGACTCGACTTTTGGGGATTCAGGCGTGGCAACGAGGGACTATTTGGGATTGGTGTTAACGACGTTCCCATCTTCGTCCCTCCTTTTTGTTTGATCCTTATCTCTTCGTTTGTGTATGTCTGGACCTGGCACTTTCTTTCCTGTGTACAGCGCCAGGGTCCTTCACACTTGGTGATGGATACAATGCATGTTTAGTCTGAGTTCAAACATAGATTGGGCAAGTTAGTAGTACTCTAGCATTCTACTCGCTACTTTGAACTACGTGAATGAGGTCAGTCCTGTCAGGTCAGTCTTTGTATCAAGTCTTCCCTGCGCTCTTCAACATCTTTATGTATGAATGAGAATGTACATTGCTTGTCGAGATTCTACTCGTACCGCATTGTCTACTCAATCCTTTTCATCACATTGCAGATTCTCGGTTTATTGCATATATCACGTATCTGTGCGGGTAGCAGTACGTGCAGACACGTGTGGGGGTGTGTATGAGTATGTGTGTATGGTGAATGTGTATGAGTGAGGAAGGGAGAGAACGACCTACCTGATCACTGATAGCCGCTGTCACGACAATCAGGCGACTAGCACCCCGAGTATTACATCCCAACTGTATCGAGATGAGGAAAATCGCTTATATACAGTCACTTTATCTGTATTTTAATATTATTATTATTATTATTATTATTATTATTATTATTATTATTATTATTATTATTATTTCTATTTTGTAATCATGAATTCATGATTGATTTCAGCAGTAGGAAACAAAGAAGAGCAACAGGGAAAAAGGTGCGCAGATAGGAGAAGGAAAACACGCTGAGGGCGGGGAGAATCACGCGGAAGAGAACCGTATGGAGGAAAAGGAAAGAAGTGCGAGTACGGGAAGGAGGAGAGGAGAGAGAGAGAGAGAGAGAGAGAGAGAGAGAGGAAGAGAGAGAGAGAGGTGCATGTGGCATCTGTGAGTAGGGGATCGAGGTTGTGAGTGATACGGGAGGCATACCCGGTGCTTGAAAACGAACGGCATTGGCCGAGGTCTATTCGTGCTTGGGAAGCTGCTGACGTCATCGGCGACGCTGTAGATAGGCTAGATAGATTGTCATCTGTGGTCTGGGCTCAGAGCACCAGACAGGATACAAACATTGGTTCTTCGTTGGTGGTAATAGGACAATTCCAGCATTATCCATTATGAGCTTTTGGTGTGCTCTTATTCGTGAACTGTGCTGCAATCCCGCTGTGGGCTCGAAGTCACGACTACCTGGGCTATGCATATAGTGTTATTTGATTGCTGAAGTTCGCTATTCTTCATCTTTCTTGCAGTTATTATTATTATTATTATTATTATTATTATTATTATTATTATTATTATTATTATTATTATTATTATTATTTTCTGCAATCAGACCGCCCTCTTTCTTACTCCAATGGTATCTGTGTGGGGAAAACGAGGTTGTGAGTGACGCGAGAGACATACCTGGTGGTAGGAGCGTGTGACATTGATCGCTGTATGCTCGAGCTTTGGGAAGTTGTTATTGACATTCGACAGTGTAGTCTAGGCTAGATACGATTTGCCATCTGTAGTCTGGGCGCAGAGCACGAGATAGGATATCAACTATGTTTCTTCGTTGATGATGATGGGATGTTTTTTTTTTTGCTGTACTCTGTCTTGAGGTACTCGTACTGCAATTCTGCTGTTGATCCGAGGTCAAGACTAACTGGACTCATATATAAGATGTTGTTTTATTACTGGAGTTTGCTATTTTGCATGCTTATTATTATTATTATTATTATTATTATTATTATTATTATTATTATTATTACTATTATTAGGGGCATCATGGTCCTTGGGTCCACGTGGCATCTATAAGTAGGTGATCGAGGTTGAGAGGGGTGCGAAAAACATATGAGGTGATGCAGGCGAACGACACTTGGTCGAGATTTGGTCGCACTGCAGAAAAGTCGTTGTCGTCATTGTAGTTGTACGATAGATAGAATCTGCTATCTATAGTGGGCTCCTCGTCAGGTAGGACACCAACGTTGTCTCAGTGATGATGAGGCTATACCAGCACTATCAATTTTGAGCATTGTTGTGTTCTTACTGGTGGGGCTCGTGATGCTATCCCGCTTTTGGTTCAGAGCCACGACTACCTGTTCACATGGGTATAATGTTGTTTGATGTCTGCAGTTTGCTACCGCCTATCTCATTGCATAGGTGGGTCTGTCGTTTGTAGCCTGGGCGCAGCGCTCCAGACAGGATACCGTCATTAATTCTGTGATGATGATGATGATGATGATGTGGGGGCGCTTACCATATATCGGCGATGGTCTGCATGGGCGACATTTTCAAGCACCTCGGGTTGTCGCTGACCGTGGCATTGTCATTCAGTAGGTTGTAGTATCTGTGTAGGAGTAGGCTGGGCGCTGAGCACCGAGTGTGAGTGTGAAGGGACTGAGCCCTTATGTTGAGAGGAGAGAGTATGCTCTCCTCGGACACTGATTTCAGTGCTACGAACGTCCATTGGTGTATTATTGGTACAATGCTGCTCTCTGGCCACCTGTGTGACTGATTGGCTTGCGCTGTGATGACGAGATCTGGGTGTCATCCCTCTGTTGCTTACGTTCCTTGCACTTATTATTATTATTATTGTTATTATTATTAGGTGCACTGTGGTTCTGAGTACACGTGGCATACTGAGTGTTGGGACCAAGGTTGTGAGTGATGATACAGACGTACGTGGTGCTTGACGTGACGGCATGGTCCGAGATCTGATCAAACTTTGGGAAAGCCGTTGACAACATCATTGGCGTTGTAGTTGTAGGCTAGGTAGGATCTGCCATTCATAGTCTGGACGCCGAGCGCCAGATAGGATATCAACATTGGTTCTTCGTTGATTGTGATGATGAGAATATTTCAGCATTGTCAATTATGAACACTTGGTGTGTTCTCATTTGATGAATCTCGTGATGCAATGCCGCTGTTGGTTCGAGGTCAAGACTATCTGGACTCATGTGCATGATGCTGCTTGTTTTTCTGGGTTTCGCTATTGCTCGTCTCCCGTGCTACAGTCCGACGAGGCAAGACACACAGACTACCGAGCACACAGACAGACTGGTTGGGCAGACAGACGACAAACAAACAGACACAGATGGACAAACAAGTAAACAGATGGACTAACAGACGTAAACAGACTGACTGGTAGACATAGACAAGCGAGCACAGTTAGTCAGACAAATGAACACAGTCAGTCAGATAACTCAACACAGTCGGAAAAACGAACAAAACAGGCGGGCAAACACGGTCATTCAAATGGACACAGAAACGGAAAGAGAATCGCATACACATAGAGGATGAAAACAGAGGGAGGGATACAGGGAAGAGAGAAACGTACATGGGAAAAGGACGTCGTCCTTGATGTTGACATCATCACTTGCTGATAGTCAAGTTGTCTCGTTGCTGCCATACAGCAGTTGTAGTGATAGGTTGTAGAGTAGATAGGACCCCTGGTGCCATTCACGAGAGAGAGCTACATTGTGCTATGCTGTTGGTGTTGCCCTGTTGGGTTGGATATTGACTCATGATTCTTCTGTATTATTCTCAATCGGATGGTTACCCGGTTCCATTGTACTTTCTGCTCAGGCTTTGACTACCTGAACTTCATATTGAACTTGCAAACTGAATTTCTGTGCTTTATCTTGTTCCTCGCAAGCTGGATATTGTGTGCTACGTCCATATCCATATCCTTTGCATTTATTATTATTATTATTTTTATTATTATTATTATTATTATTATTATTATTATTATTATTATTATTATTATTATTATTGTGAAGGTTGAGCCCTCAGAAGGGGCCTTGCCTACTTGCATTTGCACTAGGCATAGGCCATCAAGCCTCATGCCCGCCCTAAGTGAAGGCGGGCCAGATCTGTGACCGCCCTAAGTGAAGGCAGGCCGGCCAGTCAATAAGAGCCCTCTGTGTAAACATTTCACGAAGTGGTGTTCGTACAGTTGCAGTACGTCAATTGGTTGGAGTGCACCGAGTCTCGAATCTCTGCAAATGTGGAGATTCCAGGGCCTCTGAGTTAATTAGGCCTAGGCACTTGAACGCGAGGCCGACAATGCATGGTGGGTATGAAGGCCGAAAATGCGAAAGGAAAATCGTCCACTATCTGAATTTGACCGCAGGCCTTGACAAAAGAGGCGCAACTGCATCACCCAGGCCCCAACTGCGTTGAGCCTAGATTTAGGCACTGGGGCCCAGTCACAGATTCAAGGGAGGCCACCCACGCGCAACACTGGCATATAGGCAAGCAGGGCAAGTAAGCAGGGGTCTTGGCCAATGCGGGCAATGCTAGCACGCTGGGCGAATGCAAGCTGCTATGCTGTGCATGGCTGCGCTGCGATAGGCTGAGGCAGTCTAAGCACTAGGATGTAGGGCGTTGCCTGCACACAAGGGCACTGACGGCCATAGCCAAGCCACATGAGGGTGCAGTGGAGGTGAAGGGCGCTGTGTGAGTCATCAAGGAAGAGTAATGGGTGAAGAGGGGACGTACCTGGTAGAGAGGGACTCGACAGTGATATTGACGTCTTCACTTGCTGGTCGTCAAATTGTCTAATTGCTTCCCTGTTATAGTTGTAGTAATGGATTGTCGAGTAGGGGAGGCATCGGGCGCCATTTCGAAAAAAGAACTACGTTGAGTTATGTTTTTGGTACTGCCTAATTGGGCCTGGACGTTGACTCAAGATTCTGTTGTTTTCATTCTCAAATGGATGTTTACTCATTTCCCTTGTGCTGTCTACTCTTGCTTTGACAACTTGGACATCAATGTGATTCTCCGATTTGGATTCTGTGCTTAGTCCGCATTCATATCCCTAGCATTTTATATTTATTGTTATTATTATTATTATTATTATTATTTATTATTATTATCATTATTACTATTATTTTCATTCACCCTTCTCGTACACGAGAACAGCAGCTCACGCAGACTGTGGTACACAGTAGTACGAAAGAAGAAGGAGACATACATACAGCAAAGGAGGCAAAGAGAGAGAGAAGGAAGAGACTGCAGGTAAAAGTTGTGGAGTGAAAAGGTTGGGGCATTAGGGTTGACATGTGCCTGAGAACTTGAGCTTTGGCTCACTATTACATTGTATTGCTCTGTTTGGCTGAATGTGCAGAGCTATGATACTCGCTGCTTATATATGACTACTAAGACGACTGTGTGATCTCGCAACTCGGGTTTTGATATCATTCGTTTTCATAATCTTTGATATTATTATTATTATTTTTATTATTATTTCTTTTATCAATATTATTATTATTATGATTATTATTACTATTATTATTATTAATATTATTTCTTTTATCGGTATTATTGATTGGCATCATTATTACTTATATCGTTGGGACCACGTACTAGAATAAGGAAATCAGAATCGAACAGGGGGTGCGAGGCAATAGAGCGAAGGAGTGGCGCCAGCAAGTATGACGACTCTTACATCCTTCGTCCTCCTTCGCTTTCCTATGCCTAAACCCTACATAAGCATACAACCGCTTCAAACAACATAAGTAAAAATTGTATGTTCCAATGGCTTACTGAGATCAGGATGCATGCACAAAGGATTCTCATTCCATATTTTGATCCATGTAACAGGGCGATTGCGGGAGCTCTGCCGGAGTTCAGGAGGAACTCTGGAGGCAGGGAACAACGAGGTACGTTACTTCGACCCAGATGCTGTCTCATACAGACAATCATCGTAACAATGATCTTAAGGGTTAGGGATTCGAAACCAATATCTCTTCAGGTCTTGGATAAATAAAAGTTTGGCTGAGTGTGAAACTGTTTGCTTCTGATACAACAATCTTGCTGTGGGCGCTGATTGGAGGTATGGATACAAACTATCAGACCTCTCGCGATCGTCTTTTCTATACCCCATCCAAACAGATGATGGGTACCTTGAATTGAGTTGTCATAATGAACTGTCATAGATCACGCCGAACATCTTGCTCGTTATACATTTGATCCACCAATAAGTCTCCAAGCTAAAAACGATTCTAGGCTCGGATGTCATCAAAAGCAATGGCTTGAGCCGCAGATAAGGCTTGTGGGGCGTAAGAATAGCAGGAAAATCCTGCCTTAACTCCAAATGAGCCTTACGCTTGGTCAGTGGTAAGTGCAAGAGTCCTTGGACACCCACCTTATTGAGGGCTAGCCACTTATAAGAGTAGCAGGGGAATCCTGTCTTATAAGTGACTAGTATGATATAAGAGTTATGAGGTTTCAAGGACACCTGCCTTATCATTAACAAACTTAACATTCTTTCAGTGGTAAGAGTAAGCAAGGACCCTTGGGCCGCCTTATCGAGGGCTAGCCACTGATAAGAGTAACAGAGAATCCTGTCTTATCAGTGACTAGTCTGATATAAGAGTTATGAGGTTTCAAGGACACCTGCCTTATCACTGATTAAACCTAACATTCCTTTCAGTGGTAAGAGTAGTAAGGATCCTCGGACACCTGTCTTATTGAGGGCTAGCCACTGTTAAGAGTAACAGGGAAATCCTATCTTATCAGTGATTAGTCTGATATAAGAGTTGTGAGGTTTCAAGGACACCTGCCTTATCACTGGTTAAACCTAACATTCTTTCCAATGATAAGAGTAAGCAAGGACCCTTGGTACCTGCCTTATTGAGGGTTAATCAATGATAAGAGTAGCAGGGGAATCCTGTCTTATCAATAACTAATTCGATATAAGAAGTTGTGAGGTTTCAAGGACATCTGCCCTATCAATGAACATCCTACGGCTTAGTCAGTGATAAGAGTAGTAAGGATCTTTGGGTACCCACCTTATTGAGGGTTAGTCAGTGATAAGAGTAGTAGGGTAATCCTGTCTTATCATTGACTAGTCCAATATAAGAAGTAGCGAGGTTTCAAGGACACCTGCCTTATCAGTGGCTAACCATAGGATAAGCCTACCGCTAAATGTGTTTGGCACACAGGGGCCAATACCCACTAAGTGGTCTTTGTCAATCAAAGCGGATATATCATATATCCTGAATGGTCTGCCATACAACCTCTAACTTTCTCCACAATCTGCATTGTTCAGTTCTAACTAACTATCTCTGATTCTGCTAAAAAGGGATAAGTGAGACCTTGCCTCAGAGAAAGACTATCCATTCATCTGATTCTTTCCATGAGAATCTTTCCACAAGTTGAATTGATGATGTGATCATGTGTGTTGGAAAAAAGAAAGGGACCTCAGATAGGATAATCCCGAAAAGGGATAAAAATGAGATAGTAAAAATGAATTTGAAGAATTGTCGTGACAGTGGAAGGGGAGTGAATTATTGTTCACTACCTGAGGCAGAAAGGCGATAGCCCAAACAATTGGTAAAAGGATAGGGGTCAAATAAAAAACACAGAGTCTAGAGGGAACTTCTAGATACAGGTTTCGACACTTCGAAGAACTTACAGGGTCCGTAAGAACAACAATTCTGTTATCAGTTGATAACAGGTCGGTAGAACTCCGACTCAACTTCCACCCATGGCTTGGCACCCACACCTAAGACAAGACCTAAGAAGGGAACAGATAAATCTTCCCCTTTGTATCTATGCCTAAATTGTCCAAATCACACTCAGGAGTCTTCAAAATGTGTGGGGCTGGGGAAAAATTGAGCCAGGGTTAGGAAGAAATGTTGTTTTCAAGGGTTTGGGGCGTGAGTGACATGCTGTGAGTGGGTTAAAGGTTGACACTCGTAGCACATTCTGTGTCTGCATTTGTATGTGCGTATGTGTTTCCCTGCATCTGCGTAGGTGTTGGACATTTGTACTATCTCCTGAGTTTAGGGTGTTTTGGAAATTCGGGCAAAGGGACACGACAATCGTGAAAGTGAGGTCCACCGCTCAGTCAGCTCCCCTGATTCACATACATACATATATCTATATATACTTGTGAATGGGATCGTAGGCTGGTCGGTACTTACGAAGTCATTTTATTTGGGACTTCTTTTGAGAAGAATGAGAGATTACTAAAAGCTTGACTCTGACATTTTTACAAGGTCAACAAAGGAAACATAGAGTCATTGTCATAGTTAGTTAAGCGTGGAAGACTGTCCGAGAAGTCGACCTAATTACATAGCCGGTCTTGAGAGTTAGCACTTCGGGGCTCGACATACGGGTCAGTCTTAAGGCGTTCTACCGCGCGTATGCCTATGCTACGACGATCGAGAAAAACGCCCTCGGCTGACCTACCTCTGCGATTGCATGTAAAAGTCTTCGCACGTGGGTTAGTAGCTCAGCAGGAATACACCCACCTAAGGGATGGTGACGACTCCCGCAGGTGGACGTAATGTTGTACCTCGCAGGTTCCCTAACCTGTCGTAGGGAGTCGCGAGAGGTATAGCACGCGCGCACGGTCACAGTTAATATTTCGTGAAGTAACCAAGAAACTCCTGCGTGACACGACCGTGAGGTCCAACACCAAAACTTTACTTTACGTCAGGGTGAGGGACCGACGCGTGTAACACCGCTCCCACCCACCACCCCGTACAGCCGGGAAAACAGCCAAACCCGACAGGCGGGTTTTTGACTGTTTTCGGGTCATTTTTTGACGAAAACGAGAGAAGGAAAAAGTTGCAGCAGGAGAGCGACACGTGTCAGAAAAAGCACGTGCCATCACGAGCGCGTGCTCGCAAGCGCTAAGGCCAAGGCCGTCGCATGCGCGCGCGCGCCACACGCCCACGCTGCCCTGCTCCCGGATTTATATTATTAAAATCTGGGATCTTGCTGTCGCTGGGGTTTGAATCCAGGCAGCTGCTAACCTTGCGTGTGTGTGGCTACTCCTGTAGCACACTCGCCATACTATATGTATAGCTTTATAGTGTCGCACGTTGCTGTTGAAGAGGTGCGTGCCAGCTATTTACCTCCCCCCCCCCCGTCGACGAGCAGCG
>BFEA01000085.1:485907-499276 GCA_003427395.1 Chara braunii
GCCCCCCCCCCTCGCCGGCGAGCATTCCTGCGTACATGGCCATCTGCAGTGCCACGTGGCAGTATGCTCTGAAGACTGAAGACCCCCCTGGCGAGGGGGCTGCGCCATATTATTTTTTTGCACTATTTTTGTACTGCTGCGGCAACAGTTTTGCAGCAGCTCAAGCCTCCCCCCTTGGCTAGGGGGCTGAGTGACTGTGGCAGTAGGCTGGTTGATCAAGATCTCAGCCAACCCTAGATCATCATCATCATCATCTGTTATTGCTGTGGCATCAGGCCAGCTGCACCTTGAAGACCAAGATCTTGGTAGTGCTTTGCTCTTGGCCAACCAAAAGCTTGGTATTATCTCTCTCCGCTAACCTACCCTCCCCCAACCCTTTTTCTCTCCCCCCCCCATCATCTAATCATCCTTTTCAACTCTACCACTACTCCCCCTCCTCCCACCTCCCTCTTCACTCATCTCCTACCACCTTTTTTTCTCCTCTCCTCCCCACTCACCATCTTCTACTAATCTCATCTCCCCCATCTCTCACTTCACTCCTCTCGCTCTCACCTATTTCTCTCTTCTTCATCACTCTTTCATCCCCTTGCCCCCCCCCCCTACTTCAAATTTTTCTGTTTTTCTTCTTTTCTCTTTGTTTTTGATTTCAATCTTCTCTTTTCTCCAAAAAAATCGAATTATCTTATTTCCCCCCTCCCTTCTCATTTTCTGATTTATTTTATTTTTTGTTTTATTTATTCTGAAAATTCGAATTTCTTTGCGGCACCCTTAAATATGACTAAGAGTTGGTCTTTCTTGCTTTCGGCACACATTTTGACCCCGTGAAGGTAACGAAGTGTTGCCGAAATTTTCTGTTTTTCTTTCACTTAGTCTTTTTCGGCACACTTCGACTACATGGGGTAACGAAATGCTGCCGAATTTTTTGAAAAATTAGATAATTCATTTCTCTCCACCTCCTCATCCACTTATTTACTTATTTATTTATTTGTTTATTTATTTATTTATTTATTTATTATTTTTTTATTTATTTTTTGAAATTTTTAATTTCCAGCATTTTGAAACCTAGTGTGCCTATCTTAGTCTCTCCTTTCCCCTTGGCACATTCCTGACCTTATGGGGGATAGAAAAATGCTGCCAGAAAAGAAAAAAAAAAACATTATTTCTCTCTTCATATATATATATATATATTTTTTAATTATTTTTATTATTTATTTATTTATTTATTTATTTTTATTTTTTTCTCAAAAATTTGCTGTTTATTTATTTTTCTTCCGCCTTCCCCTCCCTATCTTTGCTATTTTATTTTCTTCATTAGGTCACCGGTACCCTACCCTAATCACTCGAACCTCGGTTAGGGTTTTCTTAGGGTTTTTCTAGAGTTTAGGGTTTTCCTAACCCCCTTACTTTCCCCTCTCGTTCGCCCACCCTGGATCCGAACCACCCCTCCCCTTTTGACGGTGTCCGCGCTTGATTTACTAGCGCCGCCCGTCGCTTTCTATCGCACACCTCCCCCTACGCCCTCCGCTCACGCGGACCTCCTCCTACCCTCTCTAATCCGGCCCGTTACCTCCCCATAGCCGACGGCTTTCTATTGCAGACCTCCCCCTACGCCCTCCGCTCGCGCGGACCTCCTTTTACCCTCTCTAGTCCGGCCCGTTACCTCCCCATAGCCGACGGCGTGTCAAAAGTCGCTAAGGCGGCGATGACCTCGGCATCGGGCTCCACACCCGTGCCGACAGACCAGGGCCACCAGCCCAAGGGGGATCTGCACACCCTCATCACCTCCCTCCTTGCACCCTTACAGGCGCAAATGGTGACTCTTGCCGCTGGCCTGCGGCAACTCCAGGACACTGGTCGTCCTTCCTCTCCCCACTCTCTCTCTTTTCCTGGCTCTCAGTTCGGGTCCCCCGTCCTCCGACATGGTGGCCACGACGAAGCTTGCTCCTCTGCCGCCCCCGACCCGACCATCCTGGTGACCGTCCACACTCCTAGCGCGACGGCCACCACGGGTCAGACCCTCCCTCACCCTACGGGCGCACCCGCCCAGATTCCGGTCATTACGGTCACGGGACCACAACCCACTACCATGGTCTCAGCTTTTCCGGGTGCCCCGCTTCTCCCTCCCCTTCGCACGACCACAGCGCCATCTGGCTCTTCCCCCTATGGGATGCCCCGCGCCGCTCGTGCGTCCACTTCCCCCACTCCTTATCCTGCTACTCCTCGTGCGATCTAAGTTCAACGTGTCGAGGACGAGCTTGCCCAGACCCGGGCCAACCTCGCCCTCTTACGCCTTCATGCACCCCCACACCCATAGGTGGCCGCGCTTTCGGGCGCACCCCCTTCTTCCTCTACTCTTCCATTCTTGTCGGCTCTCTTCCCCCGCCCCGCCCCCCCCTCCACCCCCATCCTACCTCCTTCGTACTCCCTCGGCTGCTGCGACCTCTTCGACCGTAGCTCCACCGCAGCCTGCCGGTGTTCCCCCTGCCACTCCACCATGCGGCCCGGGCGGACAGTCAGTTGCACCCCCTTCTCCAGGACCTGCGCCGACTTACTCGGCCGTAGCGCAGGCCTCTGCTCCCCGATCTCCTCACCGCCAAAATGGTGGCGCACCACTCGTCCGCTTGACGTACATTGCCTTGTATGACGGTACATGCATACTCGTGTCTTAGTGGCTACAGTCTGCCACCCGCACCCTCCAGCTCATAGGCGCCCCACCCGACACATGGGTGGCTCACCTCTCCACACGCCTGGGTGGGGGTCCCTTCGACTCCTGGGAGGATTTTTACGCTTACTCCGTTCATGCGGGTCGGACTCCGACCTTCATAGACTTCCAGGCGTTCCTCGAGGATCCCTTCGGAGCCCGACATGACGTGACTGACGCCTTCGAGCGTGTCGTCACTATACGCTGGTCCGACTCTGGTGGCACTACCGGCCTGGATCGCCACATCCAGGTCTTTCAGGATGCCCGCCTCATTTGTTATGTGGCGTTCCTTCCCGAGGATGCCCTTATCGATCGTTCTTGGCCAGCCTTCCCCTTGAGTACCGCTCTGAGTTATGGCGGTACGAGTTCACATCGGCCCTGCAGTCTTACGAGGCCGCTAGGGACCACCAACAGATGCGGGCCCGTCTTCAACACACTTCCTCCTCCCAGCCTCAGCGTACTGGTTACGCCCCCTCCTCCTCTCACGACACTTTCCAGCGCCGTTCCCCTTTCCACGGTCACCCCCGTCGTTCCGATCAGCAGGGCCGCCACTTCTGGCCCCGCTTCAACGCGCTCGAGTATGGTGAGCAGGACGATGTTGGCCCGCTGTCGCCCGAGGGTGACCATAGCGACGACCTCGATCTCGGCGAGGTCGTCCACTACCACCTGGAGGACTCTACTCTCCCTATGGCTGAGCGCCTCCAGCTCATCCTCTCCGCCCTCTCCCGGGCACGCAGCCGCCCGGCCACTCTGGCATGTCGCCCCCCGAGGTCCCTCAACAGGACCTCCCTCAGGGCTTTGTCCCTCCTCGCCGTATCCTTTCCGTTGAGGAGCGCGCGGCTATTTTGGGCCGACGTGGGTGCTTGCGCTGCCGCCAGGACGGTCATACCTCCTCACGGTGCCCTTACACTCTCGCCAGCATCGTGCTCAGTCCGCCCCCGGCGCCTCACATCCCCGCGGCGCCTCCTAGCCACGGTGCAATGTACACCCGCGCCCTCCTCAGTAGTCGGCTTCCTGAGATCCCCGTCGCGGTTTGCCCCTCTCGCTACTGGAGTTGAGGTATCGCAGGACCCAATAGAGTGTACTCAACCCTTTGTCGCAGTACCGTCTGCGCCTCCGCAGATCACCGTTCCCCCTTCTACCCCGCCGCGACTACGGACGTGTCGAGCCATTCGCTCAGCCCGTTGCAGCGAGCAGCTCGCTACTCGTGAGGACGTTGTGTCCTCTCTTCTGGACTTGAGCATGCTCCAGGCTCGTCAGGAGCGACTCACCCTCTATGTCGCTGCACTTGGTCGCCTTCTCACCATCCTCTCTGACCCTGATCGCACCCTCCCCATCATCCCCGTACAACTGGGGACCTCCACGAGGGTGTACTCAACGTTGTGGGATTCCGGTTCTCAGGGCAACTTCATTCACGCACGTGTGGTGAAAGAAGGCCGCTTACCCACGACAGGGTCTCTGACTCTCATCTCTGTCACCCTAGGGGATGACAAGACCCAACGCTTCTTCGATCAGACGATCACCGACTTCCCTTTCTTCCTCACTCTCGAGCCGACTGATCGTCCCCCGGCGTCTCGTCTCCACCGCTCCTCCCCACATTTCTATGTGATGGAGACGGGGTACGACTTCATTCTCAGTACTCCGTGGTCTCGTCGGTTCCGCAGCACCGAGGCCGATTGGGCGACCAACACTCTCGTTCTCAAAACGAAGTGTGGACAGACGTATCACGTATCTTTCATAGGTACCACTGTGACATCATGCCCCGATCCTCCTCCCCCGGAGCCTTCCGTGCCCACACCATCTCCTTTTATCACTGTCACCTCATCCCGGTAGTTTGCCTACTTCATCCGACAGGACGACATCACGTTCTTTGTGGTGAACGTGACGGATCTCTTACACTATGATCCACCCTATCCCGACGCTGAGCTCATCCCTCTGGAGCCAGATCCTCCTTCTATCCCCATGGCTCCTATTTCTACTTCCCACCCTCCGTCGTTCGTCGAGTCCACCCCGTCGTCACGCGCCGACACTGACGTTGAGGAACTCGCCCGCTATACGGCTGACTTGGAGCCCGCAGTTCGTGACCTCATTCGAGAGTACCACGACGTTTTTCCATTGTCGTTCTTGTACGCCGGGCCGTCGCCGGCATCCCACCGATGCGCGACGTCGAGCACTCCATCCAGCTTGTGTCTGACTATCGTGTTCACCACCAGGCACCCTACAGACTCTCGATCCCCGAGGCCACCGAACTCAAGCGTCAGCTTGAGGAACTCCTGAGATTGGGTTTCATTATACTCGACAACTTCTCGTGGGGTCCACCTGTCCTCTTTGCTCGCAAAGTCGATGGAACTTTTGTCTCTGCATCGACTATCGTGGTCTCAACCACTACACGGTTAAGAACAACTACCCCATGCCTCGTTCTGACGAGTTGTTTGACCGCCTAGCAGGCAATTGCTTCTTTACGAAGATTGATCTTCGTTGCGGTTACCATCCGATCCGCGTCGCTGCAGCGGACCAGCCGAAGACAGCCTTCCGATCGCGCCTCGACCACTACGAGTTTACGGTGATGCCATTCGGCCTCACCAACGCACCCGCTACCTTCCAGAGGGTGATGATCGACATCTTTAGGGACATCCTGGAGCAGTACATTCTCGTCTATCTCGACGATATCCTGGTCTACAGTCGTACCCTTGAGGAGCACCTCAGACACCTCCGCGACGTCCTTGACCGCTTGTGCAGACATGACTTCTACGCCAAGCTGGGCAAGTGTCGCTTTGCCCAGCACAAAGTGGATTTCTTAGGACACTATGTGTCTGACCAGGGTCTCCACATAGACGACTCGTAGATCACTGCTATTGTGGAGTGACCCGTCCCCACATCCGCCAAGCAGCTTCGCAGCTTCTTAGGCCTGACCAGCTACTGTAGTAATTTCATCCAGGGATACGCTAGGTATTCCTACATCCTTACCTCCACCCTCCTCCGGAAGAACCCGCCCTTCGCTTGGACACGCCTCCACAAGGACGCCTTCCGCGCCCTCAAGAAGCCAGTGACATGCGCACCGGTTCTTCACCTACCCGATTTTGATCGCCCTTTTATCCTTACCACCGATGCGTCAGACTTTGTCGTGGGAGCAGTGCTTTCTCATATTTCCCCTCCTCTCTCGATTCCTTTCATCCTCATATCCCTCGCTTCCCACCCCCTACCCCTACCACTGCCTCCCGCCTTACGCCTACTCGTCCAGCTACTGACGAGCGTTCTATTGACAATTCTCCTACCATCGCCGAGGACGGCACTGTCGAGTCTCGCTCAGATGATTGTCCGATAGCCTTCTACTCCCGTCAGCTCCTGCCCGCCGAGATAAACTACACCGCTGATGAACGTTGTCGGGACAGAAACCCTGACACAGGTATCTGCCCTATATTTTCAATGTCGAACGAAGTCTGAATTTTGATATAAGTTTGTGGAATTTGGTCTGACAAAATAGACATGCTATTGGAACATTCCGACTTGTCTGCGATTTCCGACAAGACCACAGGGATGCGTGGTCATGTAAATACTAAAGCTAGACCTATAGGCTAAAAAAAGAGCGCCGCATCGGGTATAGGGCCGCGGTGGGTAGGAATAGGAAGTTTTTTTTATTTTTATTAACCGCAGGGTTTGGTTTCAAGCCAGGGGGGGCCGATTCGTTGGTGTCGAGGCCCACCCGTTTGAACACTCGTGGTACCCACGGATGGACAACCTGCTATGAGGAAAGGCCAGGCAGGCGAGGTCTGTTAAGCTTCAGGCTGTTGGGATTTGCAAAGTCGTAGGCAGGCGGGGACTGCAAGGTCACAGCTTGGTTGGAAGAGACTGGGCAAGCTACTCATATGGAAGAGCTGCTCCTATCACTGTTGTGATAGGAGCCAGCCCAGTAGGTTACAGCATCATACTTTCACCTTGCAGATACCAAGATCGAATCTGAGAAACCCCATACACTGCTGGGCTGGCTCGTTTTGGAGCTGGCCACAACTTTTTGAAAGGGCGTGGTCGATTTCGACTGCCCGATCTGGAAGATCGCGCGGCTGAGATCGGTCGTGCAAGAGAGCGTGGCCCCTGCGCAGGGATGACATGCACAATTCGAGCAATCGCCAATAATTTTTTTTTTCGATTTCCTGAAGGGAATCGAACTCGGGTCTGTATTTCAACCGTTCACAGCCGTTGGCATAAGTCAACGACTTCACTGTTAATGCGCCAGATGGCTCCCAGGGAGAGAGAGCTACGGACTGCAGTACTCAGCAGGTTTCAGAAGTCGCCCGTTTTCAACGGGCAACGGTTTCATCACAGGTAAGCTAGTTTCCTTTTTTTGTTTTTATTGTTTTAAAT
Source organism: Chara braunii (assembly GCA_003427395.1). Classification (NCBI taxonomy): domain Eukaryota; kingdom Viridiplantae; phylum Streptophyta; class Charophyceae; order Charales; family Characeae; genus Chara; species Chara braunii. Next base: position 492,971 of record BFEA01000085.1, read on the forward strand.
TTTTTTAGCTTCTTTAACTTAGCTTTTATATTTTTTTTTCTTAGATTCAGTTTAAATTTTCTTCTTGTTTTTGTTTTCTTCTTTTTAGTTTGCAGCTGTTGGCAGACAACTGCATGCTCATGGCTCAAATCACGGCCAGGAGCATTGCAGTTGAGGGGGTTAAAGTTTTCTTTATATTTTTATTATTATTATTATTATTTTATTTTTTTCCGTTAGGACACTTGTCCTCACGTGGTGCTACCTCTGGCAGAAGCTGCCAGAGGTAACTGTCAGGCTCCCGTTTGTTAAGGTAGCCTCGAAATTGAAGGGCCACTAAGGAAAAGCCTAGGTACAACCTTTTCCCCGATGTATCTACCCTAGGAAAAAGGGTCCAGATCCATCAAACTATAAGGGGTTGTATTTCACCAACCCCTTTTCAGAAAAATAAAAGAAAAATAGATTTCGAAATGGTAAGAGCCCAGCTATCCCGTGAGATTCCGAGATAGCTGGAAAAAAAAGGGAAAAAAAAAAGGTAGTTAAAGAAACTGCCCCACACTAAGGTTGTGGATGAGATGCGGCCACAGTCAGCCCTGGATCTTGGCCAGATCCAGGGCTCACTGTGAGCTTGCAATTTTGCCTGGGGGATGGAGTGACGTCCAGCCTTCCTCAACCACTATAAAACTGGCAGCTGTCCCCCAGCTGCCACACAAAGCACTCGTGCTGTCATTGAGTGACGTGCACACTTGAGTGTTGCTTGGCTGCTGGGAGGCTGTCAGAGGCAACGTGGTAGGAGGACTTGAGTTCTGCAGAGGAGTGTGAGGAGAGGAGCTGGGCAGCCATAGCCAAGGCAGGGAACACTCCGTTCCCCTCCCCTCTGGCTGGTGCTGGTCCCACGGGGCGGACCCAGGGACGCTGCAGGACTACGGCAGTGCGGCAAAGTGGAATTTGGGCCTGGGGCCCAAATTTTACTAATTTTGGTCTGCCGTTTTTCCACAACGGTGGGGAAGTGCTGCCAAAATTTTACAGCGGCAGGGCGGCAGCCACGCAAGTTTGACGGTTGTGGTGCGGAAGCGTTGTCGAATTTCTGCAGCAACAGCAATGAGTTTGACGGCGGTGGTGCGTAAGCGTTGTTGAATTTTTGCGGCAGCGGCACTGAATTTGACGGCGGTGGTGCGTAAACGCTATCGAATTTCTACGGCGGCAGCTCTAAGTTTGACGGCGGTGTTGCATAAGCGCTGTCGAATTTCTGCGGCAGCGGCACTGAATTTGACGGTGGTGGTGTGTAAGCGCTGTCGAATTTTTGTGGCGGCGACACTAAGTTTGACGGTGGTGATGCGGAAGCGCTGTCGAATTTCTGCAGCGGCGGCACTAAGTTTGACGGCGGTGGTGCGGAAGCGTTGTCGAATTTATGCGGCAGCGGCACTAAGTTTGTCGGCGGTGGTGCGAACGTGCTACCGAATGTTTTTCACAACGACGACACAGGATTTACGGCATTGTTAGTGGTATTTTTGCGTTGAGCAATAAGTAGGCATTGGCGCAGTGAAGGTGCCGCTAGAGTAGTGTATTTTGAGGTAGCTTGGATTTGACGGCGCGGTAACGCGGTGAAGGCGGAAGCGATTGGCAACGACACTTACTGAAAACTAAGTGAAGGGGTGTTGTGGCAGGAGGTCGCACCAAGAGAGTGGAGTAGATCACTTTGCTGATGACTGGGGACGACTACTTTTACGTCAAAGGGGGCGTAATTTTATACGGTCTTCTTGAGTGTGCCGAACAACTTCACTCTAGGTCAGTGGACGGTCAATTTGACTCAGACCCTTTCACGCCTGAGTGAACCCACACTTTGCTCGACCCTGTTTCTTTGAATGTTCATTGAAAGGTAGAGGAAATCTGTGTTGACGAGTGTGAATGTGAGTCTGACTTGAGTTTGGATTTGCACTGTTTCTTTTGTTGAACTTATCGTCTGATCCGACTGCAGGTGTGGCTTATTGAAATGGAAGTGGGTCAACCTTGAGATGGCTAATGTTTGGTTGTTCTCACTTCTCCACACTTGTATCTTTGTGTAAAATGATCACTAAGAAGAAAAGTCTGAATTGACATAGATTTCTCCCAAGGTCACCGGTTCTTTCCCGAATGACCCTCTCCGTCTATGCCTGTCTGTCTCAATGACTTTTTCCTTCTGTGATAATTTTTCGTCAAAGTTGTTCTTGACGTCAGGCGACAAAAGGTCGTTTGCTCACCGTGGTAGATTCCTTTCCTTTTTCTAGAAGGCATCTTAGGTGGGGGTTCGTTGCCTTAGGGGTCGGCCCTGTTATCGACTCGGAGTGGACCGCTCTGCGGGGGGGTACCATGCTATTGTGGTGAAGCCAGCCCGACTTCAGAGATCCGAGGTTCTCTCGAGCGAGGACGAGGGGTATCCCAAACCACCTTCTAAGGGAAGGACCGACGTATATTCACGGAAAGGCCTCTAGAATTTCTTGGCGCCTCGCGTAAGGGGGAATTGTTGTAGTATACCCTTTTGATGGTCATATTAAGAGCCGCTGACGCATGGGGAACAAGCAGCCCAGTTCGTGTCATACTAGTTTAAGCAGAGTGCAATTAGGCACTCTTATCGCGGACGGTCGTGTTAGACGAAGCACGAACCGAAATGGAAGAAGGATGTATGAATAATAATCAGTAGTAGAGATTTTAACGTAACTACTCTCGCTATTTTTTTTTTCCAGATGGCAGCAAGGACGACGCTCTGTCATCTTTTCCGCAATCTTGATGTAGCGACAGAATGGGCCGAATCCTCAAAGACGTAATGGAGGAAGATTAGAGAGAGTAGGACGAGCCGTTTTTAATCTTTATGAATTATATTCTAAGGAGGATATTCCACGATTCTGGAATGGCAGTGCGTGGAACCCTCCCAGACGACTCATTTTCAAATCAAGAACCGGACTGGACATCCTTGACTACGAGTTCGGTCTGCCACTGCTTGATCGCGACTTCGTCAACATGAACTTAGTGGTGATGCAACCATATGAGATAAACCCTCGAATGGACGAAATTCCTGAGATAAGATTGACTTTCGTTCGTACCGTACTTTAGTTCAACGAACGACAAGGTCCGTTCTTCTGCATATCTCACACAAGACGAGTACAGGCGAATAGGTTCATCATTCTACGAGTTGAACCATTCTCAGAGTATGCATGGCAAGATGAGGGGGACAAACTCATAGAACGACTACTCAACTGATGAAGTTTTGTTCTAACACGCAGATGCCTGGAGCTCGACGAGACATGACCATCCCGAGGTACCTGCTGATTCGCGATACCCTTGAGGACGATCTCATCAGAGGACAGAGCAACTTTTACGAGTTCGAGATGGTTCTCCCACGGAGTGGATTGGCTTCATCGGCCTACTCCGAAATAGAGAGGGATTTTTCCCTAGCACTCGCACGGATTTTCGGGCAAACACGGTTCGAAATCCTGAGGAGTTCTATGAATATACATTGTATTTTCACCGTGCGAGTAATCTCCAATGTCTCTCCCGAGTCATTGTGAGTATCAGGACTACCTCGTTCGGCAAACGCTTCTGCGTCGTCCGGATCCAGGATAAAGAGACCCGACATTTATTTAGACTTAGTCGGCCTCTGTGAGTCATAGTTTGGAGGTTAGCTTCACAGACGACCTTTTTCTATGACACTCAAATTATTAGAGTCATGCGAGGTGGACAGAGGGCTACCCTAACATTCGACAACAGCGAGCTTGCGCGATTGGATTCATTGGAAACTCAGGCACCCGGAGGACAACAGATCTATTTGGGATAGACACCGTCTTCTGATATCCAACTTGGGTTTCAGATAACACTTACGCATTGACTTGTCTTGCTGAGGAAGTCATATGACTCATGACTTCACGAGGTAATCATAAAAAACAAAAGAAAAACACATTATGTAGTTAGGATCGTCAGATGGATAGTATATGGATTACCCTGACGATGGCACTATCATGCTTATGCATTGAGGGGTAACCACATGCGTAAAAACGCATGTCACAAACAAGAAGGAGACGATAGCGGAAGTGGGGTCGAACGGAGAGTTCAAACTTCGACCAGGAACCAGATCACTTGTTGATCTGCATGGTAGTAGTGGTATTTACTTGCAGAGGCTAACCATGACAAGCTTCTGTAGGCACGATATTGTCCTAAATTCAGACTTGGAAAAAAGTCTGACTTTAGCTTAAAAAAAAAAAAAAAAAAAAAAAAAGTTAAAAAAAAGAAGATTATGTGTCAACCATATTGACGACGAGTAGGAAAGCACGATAGCATGATCCTTTTCGTCAGACCAAACCTATTAAAAAATTGCGGTATATATTGTTGAGCTGGTTGATTTAAAAGAATGACTTCATATGTATTATTCTTCATGATTTCGTCTGAATAAATTACATATATATCTATATTTATATGAGAAAATTGTGTGCAAGGGACTAGGGTCAAGATGTTGTTGGTTTCTATACTTGATTGAAACCGCTCTAGTCGACCGACACACGTTTTCATCCTTAGGAGATCAGCGCCCTAAGTGACGGACGACGTCCGGGTTCAATAGGCGTTTAAATCTTGCATACCTATACTACAGCGTGCGAGCAAACGCCCTCGGCTGACCCACCTCTGCAACTGCATGTAAAAACTTTTGCATGTGGGTCAGTAGCTCGGTAGGGATACGCTCCTAAAGGTGGTGACATCCCCTTAGGGAAGCAAGCTTATGCCCTGCGGGAACCTATCATGTCGTAGGGGACTGTGGGATGTACAAGTTGGCGCACTCGGCTAGAGCGGCGAAGGGATGATGCGACCTCGCACTGCCTCGACGGCCCGTGGAAACTATTTCACGTCGTCCCCAAGTTGTCTTCGTGTTCTGTTTTATTTGTGCAACTCCTGCGTGACGTGGCCGGGAGGGCCCTCGCTCATGCGAGGAACCGATGCGCTCGACATGTGGCGCAGTTGCCGGGGATAACGGCAAACTATCGTTGTCCTTGGCAGAACGACACTCGGGTAAGAAAATATTAAGAAAATTACAACCATGGCTTGTTTTTGTTTTTGTTTCCAGATGAAAGGCCAGTGAAATTTTACAGAGTTAGAAAAATAGGAAAAAATTGATTGAAATATGCATGTGTGATGTTATTTTCCCAGTGTCACTCGAGATGTCTGACGGACATGGCGATCTGTGCGACCGGTTGAACGCGCCGAACACGCGTTCACGTTCAAACATGCGCGTTCATACCCCCTGGGGCCGCGTTCAATCGCGTTCAAACGCGCTGCGCGCAACGAAGCGCGAAAAAATTGAACGCGACCCCGTGGGGTGCACGCATGCGTCGAGGACTACGGGAATTTAAAAAAAAAAAAAAAAAAAAAACACAAAATACCCCCACCAAACCATATACACACGATATTTACACACACACACATGCACTCCTTTTTTTTTTTTTTGTTCACAGCCCATGCAGGCTATCTGAAAGGTCTTCGCAGCCATGTAGCGCATACCCTTCACCAACATCGGGGCAGGCAGTGAATATGAAATACAGCACGAGCTGGCCGAATATATACTCAGGGTTCGAATTCAAGTCTGTATTTCAGTAGTTATGGGTTTCTCACTTAGCTAGGTCATGCTGGTCTCTGCACGTGATTCTCAGGGTTTGGCTGCACTACTCACCAAATGTGCAAAAGTAGAAAAAATCTTTTGCAGAACATGGAATAATACGCCGCCATATGTTTTGTCTTTTCTGCCTGTGGTAAGTAGAGACCCTTAGGGCCACTGTATATATTCCTAAGAAAAGAAAAACGAGAAAAAATTCTCATTTTTTTTTTTTTTCGTTTTTCTTTTTTCTCTTTTTCTTTTTCTCGGTTTTATTTGTTTAGGAATACGTGCAGTGACATTGAGGACCGCTACTCACCACATGCACAAAAGACAAAATATATGGCGGCGTATTATTCCATGTTCTGTAGAAGATTCATTTTAGTTTTGCACATTTGGTGAGTAGTGCAGCCAAGCGCTGAGAATCACGTGCAGAGACCAACAGGGCCTAACTAAGTGAGCAACCCATAACTGCTGAAACACAGACTTGAATTCGAACCTTGAGTATATATTCAGCCACCTCGTGCTCTACTCCATATTCACTGCCTGCCTTGACTTTGGTGGGGGGGTCTGCGCGACATGGCTGCGAGGACCCTTCAGATAGCCTGCAAAGGCCGTCTGAGTCCCCCCCCGAAAAAAAAAAGGACCTATCACACACACACACACGCATTCACACACATACACACGCACAAATTCAGACACACACTGTTCTGTTTTTT
>BFEA01000085.1:508454-530145 GCA_003427395.1 Chara braunii
AAAAAAAAAAAAAAAACCGAAAACGAGGCAACTGCCTCGTGAGACAAAAGAACAGTCTTTTCGACTGTATCGGAGCAAGAAGAGCTCCCACTTCGTTTTGGGAGGAATAGCTGTGGCCACAAGATCTCAGATCTCACGGCTCACAGCGAGCACACGTACGAAAGAGACTGAGGAAGTTGATGAGAGGGAGAGAGAGAGAAACGGGGTAGTTGGGAGGAGGAGGACCTGCTCCTCCCAACCTGACAACTGTGCTCCCCGTTTTCAGGGGAGGGCAGCATAAGGAAGGAGCAGCTGTTGGCAGACGACTGCATGCTCCTGGCTCACGGCCAGGAGCATTGCAGTTGAGGGGGTTAAAATTTTCTTGATTTTTTCTTTATTTTTTTTATTTTTTTCTTTGTTTTTCGTGAGGACACTTTTCCTCATGTGGTGCTACCTCTGGCAGAAGCTGCCAGAGGTGACTGTCAAGCTCCCGTTTTTTAAGGGAGCCTGAAAATTGAAGAGCCACTAAGGAAAAGCCTAGGGACAACCTTTTCCCCGATGTATCTGCCCTGGGAAAAAGGGTCCAGATACATCAAACTATAAGGGGTTGTATTTCTTCAACCCCATATCAGAAAAATAAAAGAAAAACAGATTTGAAAATGGCAGGAGCTCAGTTATCTCGTGAGATTCCGAGATAGCTGGAAAAATAAAAAATAAAAAAAAATAGGGCAGTTAAAGAAACTGCCTCACACTAAGGCTATGACTGAGGTGTGGCCACAGTCAGCCCTAGATCTTGGTCAGATCAAGGGCTCACTGTGAGCCCAAGATTTTGCCTCGGGGCTGGAGTGACGTCCAACCCTCCTCAGCCACTATAAAACTGGCGGTTGTCCCCCAGCTGCCACACAAAGCACTCATGCTCTCATTGAGTGACGTGCACATTTGAGTGTTGCTTGGTTGCTGGGAGGCTGCCAGAGGCAACGTGGGAAGAGGACTTGAGTTCTGCAGAGGAGCGCGAGGAGAGTAGTTGGGCAGCCATAGCCAAGGCAAGGAATACTATGTTCCCCTCCCCTCTGGCTGGTGCTGGTCCCACGGGGCGGACCCAGGGACGCTGCAGAGCTACGGCAGTGCGGCAAAGTGGAATTTGGGCTTGGGGCCCAAATTTTACTAACTTTGGCCTGCCGTTTTTCCACTACGGTGGGGAAGTGCTGCCAAAATTTTACAGCGGTAGGGCGGCAGGCACGCAAGTTTGATGGCGGTGGTGTGGAAGCATTGTCGAATTTCTGCGGCGACGGAACTGAGTTTGACGGCAGTGATGTGTAAGCGCTTTCGAATTTTTGCGGCAATAGCATTGAATTTGATGACTGTGGTGTGTAAGCGCTGTCGAATTTATGCGGCAGCAGCACTAAGTTTGATGGCGGTGGTGAGTAAGCGCTGTCAAATTTTTGCGGGAGCGGCACTGAATTTGACGGCGGTGGTGTGTAAGCACTGTCGAATTTCTGCGGCGGCGACACTAAGTTTGACGGTGGTGGTGCGAAAGCACTGTCGAATTTCTGCAGCGACAGCACTAAGTTTGACAGTGGTGGTGCGGAAGCGCTGTCTAATTTCTGTGGCGGCGGCACTAAGTTTGTCGGCGGTGGTGCAAAAGTGCTGCCGATTTTTTTTCACAACGACGAGACAGGATTTACGACAGTGTCAGTGGTATTTTTGCGTTGAGCAATAAATAGGCATTGGCGTAGTGAAGGTGCCGCTAGAGTAGTGTATTTTGAGGTACTTTGGATTTGATGGCGCGGTAACGTGGTGACGGCGGAAGCGATTGGCAACGACACTTACTGAAAAGTAAGTGAAGGGGTGTTATGGCAGGAGGTCACAGCAAGAGAGTGGTGTAGATCACTTTGCTTACGACTCGGGAACTATTTTCACGTCAAAGGGGGCGTAATTTTATACGGTCTTCTTGAGTGTGCCGAACGACTTCACTCAAGGTCAGTGGACGGTCAGTTTGACTCAGACCCTTTCACGCCTGAGTGAACCCACACTTTGCTCGACCCTGTTTCTTTAAGTGTTCATTGAAAGGTAGAGAAAATGTGTGTTGACGAGTGTGAATGTGAGTCTGACCTGAGTTTGGATTTGCACTGTTTTTTTTGTTCAACTTGTCGTCTAACGCGACTGCAGGTGTGACTCATTGAAATGGAAGTGGGTCGACCTTGAGATAGCTAATGTTTGGTTGTTCTCACTTCTCCACACTTGTATGTTTGTATCAAACCGAAAGAAGAAAGAAGACGACGAAAAATAAAGCGAACATAAAGAAGAAGAGCCTGAATGGACATAAATTTTTCCCAAGGTCACCGGTTCTTTCCCGAATGACCCTCTCCGTCTATGCCCGGCCGTCTGAATGACTTTTTCCTTTTGTGATCATTTCTCGTCTAAGTTGTTCTTGACGTCATGCGACAAGAGGTCGTTTGCTCATTGTGGTAGATTCCTTTCCTTTTTCTAGGAGGCATCTGAGGCGGGGGTTTGTTGCCTTAGGGGCCGACCCGGTTATCGACTTGGAGTGGAACGCTCTGCGGGGGGTTACCATGCTGTTGTGGTGGAGTCAGCCCGACTTCTGAGATCCGAGGTTCTCTTGGGCGAGGATGAGGGGTATCCCAGACCACCTCCTAGGGGAAGGACAGACGTATATTCACGGAAAGGCCTCTAGAATCTCTTGGCGCCTCGTGTAAGGGAGAACTGTTGTAGTATACCCTTTTGGTGGCCATATTAAGAGCCGCTGACGCATGAGGAACTGGTGCCATAAGCAGCCCAGTTCCTGTCAGACGAGTTTAAGTAGAGTGCAGTTAGAGACTCTTATCAGTGACGGTCGTGCCAGAAGAAGCACGAACCGAAATGGAAGAAGGATGTATGAATAATAATCAGTAGTAGAGATTTTGATGTAACTACTCTCGCTATTCTTTTTTTTTAGATGGCATCAGGGACGACGGTCTGACACATTTTCTGCAATCGCGACATAGTGGCAGAATGGGCCGAGTCCTAAAGACGTAATGGAGGAAGATTAGAGAGAGTAGGACGAACCGTCTTTAATCCTGATGAATTATATTTTGAGGAGGATGTTCCACGATTCTGGGATGGCAGTGCGCGAAACCCTCCCAGACGACTCATTTTCAGATCAAGAACCGGACTGGACATGCTTCACTACGAGTTCGCTCTGCCACTGCTTGATCGTGATTTCTTCGACATGAACTTAGTGGTGATGCAACCATATGAGACAAACCCTCGAATGGACGAAATTCCTGAGATAAGATTGACTTTCGTTCGTACCGTATTTTGGTTAAACGGACGACAAGGTCTTTTCTTCGACACATATCACACAAGACGAGTACGGATAAATAGGTTCATCATTCTACGAGTTGAACCATTCTCAGAGTATGCATGGCAAGATGAGGAGGACAAACTCATAGAACGACTACTCAACTGATAAAGTTTTGTTCTAACACGCAGATGCCTGGAGCTCAACAAGGCATGACCATCCCAAGGTACTTGTTGGTTCGCAATACGCTTGAGGACGATCTCATCAGAGGAGCAGAGCAACTTTTACGAGTTCGAGATGGTTCTGCCACAGAGTGGATCGGCTTCATCGGCCTACTCTGAAATGGAGAGGGATTTTTCCTTAGCACTTGCACGGATTTTTTGGCAAACACGGCTCGATATCCTGAGGAGTTTTATGGATATACATTGTATTTTCACCGTGCGAGTAATCTCCAATGTCTCTCCCGAGTCATTGTGAGTATCGGGATTACCTCGTTCGGCAGACACTTCTGCGTCGTCCGGATCCATGATACAGAGACCCGACATTCATTAAGACTTAGTCGGCCTCTGCGAGTCATAGTTTGGAGGTTAGCTTCACGGGTGACCTCTTTCTATGACACTCAAATTATTAGAGTCATGCGAGGTGGACGGAGGACTACCCTAACATTCGACAACAGCGAGCTTGCGCGATTGGATTCATTGGAGACTCACGCATACGGAGGACGGCAGATCTACTTGGGATAGACACCGTCTTCTGATATCCAACTTGGGTTTCAGATAACACTTACGCATTGACTTGTCTTGTTGAGGAAGTTGTATGACTCATGACTTCACGAGGTAATCATGAAAAACAAAATAAAAACATATTATGAAGATAGGATCGTCAGATGGATAGTATCTGGATTACCCCGATGATGGCACTATCATGCTTATGCATTGAGGGGTAGCCAAATCCGTAAAAACGCATGTTAGAAGCAAGAAGGAGACGATAGCGGAAGTGGGGTCGAACCGAGAGTTCAAACTTCGATCAGGAACCAGATCACTTGTTGATAAGCATGGTAGTAGTGGTATTTACTTGCAGAAGCTAACCATGACAAACTTCTGTAGGCACGATGTTGTCCTAAATTCAGACTTGGAAAAAAATTCAATAAATAATGTGGTTACTCTCCTATCATAGGAAAGTTAACAACACCCCACTAATGGACCAGGAATATAATTTCGGCGTGGGTCTCACTATCATTCTTGAGACTGATAACCGCTTCCTTAAGCCTTAACAAGATAGTAACAGGTTAAGAATGCACTTCCACTGAGGACGACTATACACGCTGACTTACTCCCTTGAGGAAGAACCACCTTCCTCAGGAACGAGTCACCCCATTCACCTCTGGTCCCATGCCAGATGTGGGTTTCATGCAAAGTCTATGTCCTCTTTGAAAGGCAATCCCTACACACATCGTCAATCAAACATTAAGCAAATACAGAAAAAACACATATATGGCAATAACCACTTAAAAATTGTCATAAAGACCAATATACATATATAGTCACACGAACTTAAGATATAAGCCTCTCTTTGAGTTAGCCAAACCGCTAGCTAAATAATCCCTACTTCTCAACTTTTAATGGCAGCTACACCTATCCAATCCACTAGGTGGCTCAATTTTATCGCTAATTGATACCACCCGAGGGTCAAGGCACAATATTGATTGCACTACCCATCGCATCACAACTCGGTCTGGGCTCAAGTGAAGACCTTTGTCATCAAACCCCTCATTTCGTACTTATCATTTACCCCCTCACTCATGTCGCTCACGTACTAGAAACCTCCTCTAAAGGAACACTCTACTGACCAAGGGGGAGACGCCTCAACTTAACGTTTTTACATCCCAAAGCAAGCTCACTACATAACTCACATAATAAGTCACTAGCCTCGTAGCTTTGACCGTTATCAGCTGAGCTTGTTTCGGTAGTGGACATATGCAATAATACAGACGCTGCCTTAATTCAACCAAGGTCACATCAGATATACCACGTATTGCCCAATTATCAAAAGATACTTCGGATAATAAGGTGCTCACTGAAATCACTATTATATGCGTCAGAGTACTTAAGTGTATAGCCAAACACTTCCTTCCTCAAGTAAACCGCGCATACGCTAATAGTCAACGCTTCACACTTATGCCACATTTTAAAGACATGTTCAACGATAGTCAAGGTATCAAGCAATCGACCATATATGTCCTAAGAAAGTTTCTCCTTTTGCCTAGTTCTCACTTTCTCATACCCAGATGTCGTTCCACCAGGCACAATGGCAGGCAACCATTATCATCGGCAACGGCGCCGCCTGTCGAGCGCATCGGTTCGGCACTACTCAAGGACAGCGCGGGACCCTTCCGGCCACATCACACAGGAGTTGGGTTTTAATCCTTCGTCGCAAATATACATGGAGCTTCCACAAAGCCGCTCTGGCCGAGTGCGCCAGCCATACCTCTCGCAAGCCCCTACGACAAGATAGGGTCTACGCGAGGCACGACTTACCTCCACCTTACGGGAGCTGTCACCTCCCTTCGTGGGCAAATCCCCGCCCAGCTACAAATCCACAGTACGAAAGTTGATCAGCTGCAATCACAGAGGTGGACCAGCCGAGGACATTTCTCGTTCGCTGTAGCATAGGGGGTACGCGCGGTAATACGCCTCTATCAGACCCGCACGTGAATCAACACCTTGGGGGGCTGAGGTCCCAGATATGACTCGTCGCCGGTCGACTAGGACGCATCCCACATGCCACGCGCACATCATATAAAGAACATAAAAATAAAAACACACACACATACGCACGTACATATATATATACAGAACGACACTGGACAAACAACAAGACAATGCAAGCGTACGCAAGTAGTCGCAATGATGACGTACTATGTAGTGTCCATGACCAAGCAGTCCCTCGTGGATTCGAGTACCGCTTATGACACTCAAGTGTCAGACTCGAAGTATTGTGAGGGTCTACTCCCTCACGATATTGCACGGCTGAAGGAATAGCTGTGCAGCCGCTGCGAAACCTCAGGCCTTCGGCTTGAGTGTCTCGGCAGGCAAGGCAAATAGGCTCTGCGCGGGGGAAAATTCCTTCCATGCAAAGCCTAGGGCTTGGGATGTCCTGGACAAGACCCTTGAATCCCGGCTCGGAACCTACGTCCGACTGAGAATTTATTAAGAAGCATACAATCAGAAAAAAAAGGGTTTACCCTCTGTTTTCTTAACCCCAACCCCTACTTTTACCCTTAATATGCGGGCCCCTCAGGCCACGCGAACTCCCGGCGTAGATACACATATATTTATATATATATATATATATAATGAGGATAAGTATTTGACGATCACTTCTCACAATCACAGTAGGGTTCCTCACAACCATATGTATATGTGTGCTCGCAGGCAGTCAAATCCAAGATCCGAACCACAGCACATACATGCAATCACATCAAAAGTCGAACAATGTTCATGCACTACACGGAGTCAACCCTAACCACTCTCTGTACTCATACCCCTCGCTTTAGCCATGCAAGCCCCAACCTCTTGTCCAACCAACCATATTTAAATACTCAGTACCTTTGTTAAATGGCCATTCAATAAAAGTCTAGGTGAAACCTTAACAAAACAAAAAAAATCACCAGGGCTAAAGCCTTTTAGGTTGAGTATGGAGGGTGAATTGGAATTAAGTCGTAAACCGACGAATCGGCAACCGACCTATTATCAGTGATAGCAGAATATGATCCTCGTAGGATCAAGCTGAATTTAGCCCAAATCCTGAATCAATCGATCAAGAAGACCTATAACATAAGACAGACCAATCCCCAAACTAAAATCATAAGTGTATGGAGAATACAACTCCATAACACATTCTCACCCAAGATCCTCCTAGAAGCTAAGCCTAGGTCTGTCTCTACGCAAGCACCCAAAGAAGGGTAAACCCTGGCAGAGGCTCCTCTATATAGAGTGGATTGCAAGAATCGCCACCTGTCGAAATATAATATAACTCCTCTAAACAAAGAAAATTTTGGCAGCGCTTTCCGTAGGAAACGTGCCTTTTCATAATTTATATAAGCCTGAATATGAAACCAGGAATAGTCTTTGACTTTCCAAAGTCAAATTTTGTCTAACTCCCTGAATTAACAAAAATTTGGGCAGCATTCCCTTTAGAAAATGAGACTTTCCAGATTTATACTAAGCCAATTATGAACTCAAACATAAAACCTGAGTTCAACTAAGACAAAATTTAACTAACTCCTTAGATTTGTAGAAATTTGGACAGCGCTTTCTGTAGAGAAAGTGTTATTCCAAGATTTATACAAAGCTAAGTTCGGAATATAAAGTGACTTTGACTTTTCAAGGTCTAATTTTGTCTAACTCCCTGATTTGGCAAAATTTTGGGCAGCACTCCCTTTAGAAAAGGAGGTGTTCCGAATTTATACTAAGCCAAAAGGTCAAAAAAGTTGGGCGCTAAAAAAGATAAAATTTGACTGACTCCTTGGTTTTGTAGAAATTTCGGCAGTGCTTCCCGCAGGGAAAGTGGCTTACCAAGATTTACACAAGACCAAAGTATAACAAAAGATCTCAGAAAATGCAGAAATTGATTAAAGTAAAAAAAAAAAAAGCCAAGCATAACAAAGGCTTCCAGAAAAAAAAAAAAAAAAAAAAAAAAAAAAAAACTTAGCTCAGAAAATGCAGGAATCGAAACTAACTCCTATGGCTCTAGCACGTGGCGAGCAACTAAAGCAACTACCTACCAACTGAAACTTAGACTAAGTAGTGGCATCACTGAGTCACATGCAAGCCAACCCATAAAAGTAAGTACTCTCATCATTCCCAAGTCAACTTAGCAAACAATAGTTCATAGTCTTTCAATGATTTATCCCCTTATACCCAACTTACATAGGGCATAAAGCTAGACCACCCAAACTTATGGAACATGTCCAGCCCAGCCATGAAGTATACACAAACATAGGGCACAACAACTTTTCTTTTCTTTGAGCATATGACTAGGCCACCCTAGTCGCCATGAATTGTTTAAATATCCACAATTTATATAATTATCTGCACTTAGTCTTTTGAGGTAGCATATAACTGAGCCGATCATTTTCAGCTCAAGACTCAGTTTGCCCCTTCGTACCACAAGTTTATTCTTAATTAGTACTCTCTTCAGCTGGTGATAAGCTATAGTCAGACCACCCAAACTTATAGAACCTTGTCTGACTAGCTTGTTCATAGATAAAATAATAGTAAAGTATAGCCAAGTTATAACATTTTGGTTCCAGCATGTGCGAGGCGTTGGACCAAGACCACCCAAACTTATGAAACATGTTTTGGTCCTCGGCCTGATTCATTTCTCTCAACGCCAAAGCAGGAAGAAACTGACAGAAAACCAAAGTAAACAGGGCCGCCAGGGTACCCAAACTTATGGATTTGACTTGCTCCTGAAAAGGCATTCACATTCAGCCCTCACAAGTCAAAGCAGTCAAACTACCCAAACTTATGGATTTGATTGGCTTTCCAGGCAATTCAAAATAAACATAGCACTGGGTCTTCCCAAACTTATTGATCTGGCCCAGCCTTTGGTTGACCAAGTCAAACACATGCAATACAGTCTTTCTCCCACCCTTCCCCCAGATGCAATCCCACAATCTGCTTCCAGTCAGACAATGAAACTGAAACTGACATTGTATATCCATTCCCTTACTTAGTCTGGTTATGTCCTAAAGAGAAAACAAGCATCATAAAGACACGCATGCATATGCCAATCAGACAACAGGGGGATAAGCAAACATGGATGAGGTGACTCCCCACAGATGGTTCCTGCCTCCAGAACCTCGCCTAGGTTCCGGGAGAGCTCCCGCAATCGGTGGGCTGACTCCCCAAACAGTCTCGTTGCGGTCCTACGGGTTGCAATCCCACCTGCCGCCTTCCTCTTAGAACTGGATTAGACTTAGAGTAAGAAAGGCAGAAAATGAGGGGTTTCAGGCTCTCGAGATACAGGAAGGGGACAACTCAATTCTCAAGAGAGGGCCTTGATACCTTCATTCGCCTTAAGGTCCTGCAATGATGGCCAAATAGTATCAGCTCGACCAACTTCTGAAGTCAAACAATCAAAATCAACCCCCTGTCGACCTTCCAAATCGTAGCACTAACCCCCTACTTGTCCAGCCTGACCACCTCCCCAAGTCTCAACACCTGTCCTCAGCCCAACCGCAGCCGCACATTAGCCTGTAACAGTCCTTAGATGCAGCAGCTCGCCCACAATCAACGGGAGTAGCGGCCTGGTCGTGCATAGCATGCAGCAGCCGATCATGTGGCCAGCAGCAGCCAGCAGCAATACGCAGCATAGGCACTGCAACAATTCGCCAACAGCAGCATACAGTAACCAGCAACAACAGTCCGCCCACAGTCCATAGACGCAACAGCAGTACACAGCGGCGGTCAACAACCACAGTAGCAGTCGCCAACAACAGCAGTCCGCACAAAGTCCTTAGACGCCGCAGCAATACACAGCGGCGGTCTGTGCACAGCAACCAGCAACAGGCAACGCCTCGTGCATAGTCAACAACAACAAATTCTCCCCAATATGCAGCAACAGATTGGGCGGCCCGCAGCAACCAGCAGCTGTCAACAACAACTATTCAGCACGTAGCCTGACTTTCGGCCCGCCCCACACAGCCTGTTCCTCAGCTGCTCCGCTTGGTGAGAGTGGACCACACCAATCCATAGGTAAGCTCCCAGTCTCAACCTCCTACCCTCTCGCTTCACCATCGTACGTGCTTTCCATCGCCCACTCATTTCCATACCCCACTCCTTAATGATTCCGTTTATACGAGTGCACCCGGCCACCTCTAATGTTCGGTTCACTTTTACTCTCAGTGCCAAGCTACAACGGCTATGCACACGATGGTCAGGTAAGCCTATTGTCTCCCCTTTCTTCTCCTTCTCTTTCTACTCCTCCACTCTCTCTCCCCCTTGTCAGCTTTGTTCCCCTTTTTGCCATTAACTCTTCACCGATTCCTACTGTACCCTGTGATTCGCTTTTTATCAATTGCGTCATCTACTGCGCCAAAAGAGGTTGAATCTTCCCTGAAACATCGGAAGATTCACGTTACTTCAAAATAACCTCTCATTCAGCGCAGCCCATGCCTCCCATATCACCGATCCTGCCTTCTGACTGTGAACTTTGAGCCCGCCATCGCGCTAGCAACGTAAAAAAAAACTGAACTTATCATTTTACTTTGCCCGATTCCATAAAGAGTCGGGCGAAACATCAAAATTTTCTTCTTGAGAATTTCCACGGTCCCGTCCCTTTCACGCACCCCGTAACTCTCATCCCACAACACCCCTTTCCTCTCCCCACTTTCTGACCGCGCCATTAGATTCGCCCGCCCTTGAAACCTCAGACTAACGTTTTAGCTTGCTCGAGTTCATCGAGAATCGGGCAGGATGTGCCCATTTTTCCTTTCCTCGACTCCTCTGCCCGCCATATCTCAGCGTACTCCTTTACTCACTAACCTCCCGTTCTACTAATTTAACGCCGCATCTGACTCCACCACGCAGCTCGCCCGGGGCCAAGACCCCGGGATCGCCTTTTTTCCCGCCCGATCTCATCAAGGATCGAGCGGGCTTCGCGATCTTCTACCCGCCATCTCCAATCTCCTTCATCGCTTTGTCATTCTGACCTCCGAATGTACCCGACGCGAAACTTGGTCGGATTCCTTCTCTTTTCCCTGCGTGATTCCGATTCCCCGCTATTCGCCCCGTCCACCGTCTGCCTCGCCAACTACTGGCCTTGGTAGCTTCGCTGCGTTATTATCCCCTGCTACCCGGTTTTCCCTTTGCGCCCGTCACTCGCCGTGCCTCTCCTTGCAATACTACGGTCGGCTTCCCTCGTGGCTCCGCACTCCCCCCGCTCTATGGCGCCCCGCCTTGTTTTTCCGGCCAGCGTCCCCTCCCCTTGTTGCGCAGCGTTACCCATTCATCCCCGCCACCTGTCGCAAGGGACTGAAGGGGAGGCACAGTGACTGGCCTGTCGGAGAGGCCCGACCCCGATGCTGCCGGCTCACCCCTGGCCGGTGTCACCTACTTGTCGTGGCAGGCATCGTCCCTGTTAGTTGGTGCAACCCTTGCATGCTCCCTCGTTGGAGGCCTTAGCACGAATGTGGCTGCTACGGAGTTCCCCGAAAACACTATAATGGGGTAACTCTACACAAGCACGAAGAGAGTTCGCAGCCGCATTTCAGGCAATACCACGAATACAACACATCCCCACGCGACCTCACCGGACCCGGAACGTGCCTGCCGCAGGCCCATAGCATGGTTCTGGTGCAACAGGCCCCGACGCAGATCTTGGTGGTAGTAGCAAATATTCAATTGAGCCCTTTGAAGGCCGACGTAGGGAAAGGTTCCATGAGAACCACTGTTGCGGCAGCCTCTGACAGGTGCCCCCACAACCTCACAAAGGCATAGCTCACCACCTTGCGGGATCCAGCGGCGTGCTTACACTCAAACCTCCCAACGCTCGCGGGTGGTGGGCGGTATACCCGCAAAGGGCCCACGCATCCCAGGTTCCTTCCGGCTTGTGGGCTAATCACCCACCGGCTCGCATGTACGTTTAAACACCTCAGTCCACGCTACTAGCCGGGCTGGATAAAAGAAGATTCCGCCGACGTCCCGAATGTGCAGGAATCCTAACTCATGCCCATTTCCCTTTAGTCTAGCAGTGTACTAACCGAACCAGCCCCGTCGGTCTCAGACCCGATCACCAGCAAAGGCAAAAAATAATAATAAAACTAAAAATTAAAAATAAAAACGGCACACGGAAACTAAGTAAGACCGGACCGTCGTCCCGCCAGCCTTCGGTGTCGCGCACCCCGTTTATCATGCAGAAGTCTCACCGTTGTTGAGGCCGTCCTCCGTACGTACGCATGCGTCACATACAGTCGCGCCAATCAGGAGAAAAATCTTTTTAATCCTAAACTTAATCAAAAAAATATATAAATAAAAATCTGGTCAGCGATCACGCCGGCTCTTCGATCATCAACAATTAAAATCACGCGCGCCTCGAGTTTGCGCGCCCACACACTCTCTATTCTAGTCAACCATCCAGCCTAATGTAAACCATAAACACCGCCGCGCCTCGCGCGGTATACTTAAACTTTAAATCAAACTAATATTCTGTTACTTGCAAAAACCAGGACGGATACCTTTGTAAGGGTATTCGCACCGACAACAACGCTCCTCGAAGGGGACGCTGACAAAAATAGCGTTACTCTGCTTCTGGCCGGGAAAGGGGAGCATGGTTGCCACATACTGCCAGACCTGTTTGATTTGTTAAGAGCGGAGTACGGCCCATGATTTTGAACCTTTGAAACCCACGCGGGTGCTAGGACCAGGACATCTGGTTTACTTCATCTCGTGGTCATGCACGTATGTACGAAAGGATATCAGTACATACTTGATGCTAGAGCTAACCTTAGTGGGTTTGTGGAAGCAGTAACTCTTAAGAAGAAAATCGGGATGGCAGTGGCAAGCTGGATTGAGGACTTCTACCTAAGACACTCATACATCACGAGGTTTATAGCTGATAATGAGACGGAGTTAAGAAATCAGGATGTATTGAGCACCTGCAAAAGACTCAGGATGCCCATTAAGCTAATTGAGTCATACCACTCGAAGCCTAATGCGCCTGTGAAGAGGGGGCATCTGACACTAAAAAACACGATCGCGAAGGTAGCGGCTGATGATCTCGAGAACTGGCCCAAGTACCTTAAGCATGTCGTTTTCACAGAAAACGTGACTCCAAAGAGGACTACAGCATGTGTTCCAGCCGAGTTGTGGTATGAGAGGGAAATTGACTTTCTAGTGGAAGTCCTAGTACCAACTTGGAATAGGTTGGATGATGACCCACACTTGACGACGGAACAATTTATTGGGGCTAAATGTCGATACGCTGTTAAGAATGACGAGACAATGAAAGAAGTAGTGCCTTCGGTCGAAAAAAAGGCGAATTCCAAAACTGTTAGGAACGCGCGATTTCGAATTTGTATGGAAACAGATCTGCGCAAAAATAATATTCAAATTTTAGGTTAAAGTCGTGAATGAGGTTTGATAAGAACAACCTAATCAATCAACCAATCAATCGTTAATCAATCAATAAATCCATCAATCAATAAAAAAACAATCAATCAATCAATCAATCAACAGACAATCAATCAATCAATCAATCGATTAATCATCCCCCGTCGTGCGTCAGGTCATGTTCGAATCCCGATTCACACGCGGGGCTCTGATACCAACTGCAACATGCCCAGTTGGGCAATGTATGGAAGCCAAGGATCCGCAAAGTGATGAAAATGACTCGTATGAACAATTCAGTATCAACAAAGCATCAACAAGCAATATGCATCCAGATGCATATGAAAATAACATAATGTAGCGCAACACAAGACTCGAAGATATCACCTGAACTGTCAAATACTGACGCCACACCCCACCATACACCACACATGTGAGAGAGGGAGGAGAGACCGCATACACGAAAGAAAGGACCCTCCTTGCGCACACACATGGGGAAAATACCACGGATGAGAGATGGAGGAGGAGGCGAGACGAAGGTGGAGGCAGAAGAGAAGACCAAGATCGCGATAGCGAAGTCCAAAAAGTCCCTTGCTGAGTGTCCAATCACTGCCAGCCGCAAAATATCGAATCAGATCATGAACGTATGCTCGATGTAACGTCTATCAATAACCTTTCTTTCTCTTTGAAGAAGTAGAAGAAGGGACGAGAGAGATGAGAGGGAGACGAGACGAAAAAGAAGAAGAAGATGTTGTCTTCCTCGTTGTCTCACCTGCAGTAGCTGCCACCGATACTGACCGTCGTCGTGTCGTCGTTGTGTGCAGATTGACGCGTGCGGGAAGCCTAGCTATGGCGCCAGATAGGTCCGCCGCTGTAGGTATGGCATCCGCCCCTCTGTCTACCTAATCTCTACCTCTAACCTCCTCGTGCAGCGCTGTAGGTATGGCATCCGACCCTCCTGGTCCAGCAACATTTCGCCCAAGAAGTGAGTTACTCGAACTGTGTGTGCCCAACTGTAGCCTGGCCATAAGTAGCATTAGGCCTGGTTGGGCTTTCCTCTGATGCTGGCCAAAAACGGCCCATACGGTCTGGGCCCTTACCGGGCGTCCTGACCGTCCTGCTGGTGCACCAGAGCTCAAAAACGTGTCTAGCCTCAAAACAGCTTTGCCCCTGGTGTACCCAACCCAAAACGTAACCTTGGGGCCTACAAGTCCGAAACGATGTTTGAGCAAACAAAAATAGGACAGCGAAATAAATAAATAAATGTTGTCGCTAGACGAACTGGGTGATGAATTGATTGTATTGAAAAGTTCGTAGGCAAAGAAAGCGAAGTCTAAGAGTGAACTTATGATTGCTAATATTGAGATTGCACGCACACGAATAGGTGTTTTGCTAGATCCATGGTCAACGCGGTCCTATATCTCAGAAATGGCAATAAAGAAACTGCATTTGTAAATGAAAGTGCAAGACCTTCGGGGACCTATCACGTCTATGCTTGCAGATAAAAACACGATCACTATTTCTCAATATATTCGTCGTGTAAAATGTTATTTTCGAACGAAGGAAGGAAATAAAATATTGCATGAAGTTACATTCCTCGTAGATAAGAACCTCCCTTTGAATTGATTATCGAAATAGACTGGCACTAGGAGGCCGAACTAGAGATCAAATTAAAAGATAAATTGTTAATTTGAAGGATGAAAAATTCAATATGAAAGTGATCAAAACGTTTTACAACTCTGGTTCTGACTCATCACTCTTTTTCTGTTGTATGAGTCTTCCTAGTTTTCGAACTATGATCACGAAGAAGAAGTTGGCATAGAACGTGTCGGTACTCATGAAATGAGTCGGTGAATATTCTTCGTCTCATCTTCTTTCTATTGATAAACTTCTTCATAAATTTAAGGACTTGCAGACTTAACCAACATGAATCACTGAACGTGTTATCAAGCACACGATTGAGATCATTCCTGGAATTAAGATTCCCAAAGGACCCATCTATCGAATGGCTCGTAGGGAATTACAAAAGTTAAAGAAACAACTGCAAGAATTTATAAAAAAAGAAAGGATTCGACAAACTTCATCTCCCTATCGTGCTCCTGTCTTATTCGTGCGAAATTGTGCACAAAAAGGACGGAGAACTTAGACTGTGCTTCGATTACCGATGATTGAATTTCGTTACAGTGAAGAATGCAAAACCCCTTTCTCGCATTTTTATTTTTTTACCGACCAAGTTCCTCTCCCTATGGTACTCCTCTCTTATTCGTTTCCAAAAAGGAAGGACAACATAGATTGTGCATCGATTATCGATGATTGAATTTCGTTACAGTGAAGACACGGAACCCCTTTCTCGCATTGATAATTTGCTTGATCAGTTGCAGGGATGTAAATAGTTCAGTAAGATTGATATGAAGTCAGGATACCACCAGATCGACGTGACACATACGCAAAACTGCCTTCCAAACCACACATTGACACTATGAGTTTGGGGTTATGCCTTCCTGATTGACTAACGCACCTGCTACTTTTCAAAAATCTATAAACGAGTTATTTCGTCAATGGTTGGACCCGTCCGTAGTAGTGTGTCTCGATGATGTCTTCATGCACAGTAAAACACTTGAGGAACATGAAAAACACTTACGAATGATTCTATAGAAGTTGCGAGAGAAAAATAATGAACCCCAAGAAATCTGACTTTGCTAAATTTGAGGTATTATACCTTCAACACATAATGAACGAAGAACAATTAAGACCTGATGTGAGAAAAATAACAGCAACTTGGGATTGACACAGACCTAAAACTGTCAGTGAATTAAGATATTTTTTTAAATTTGCTAGTTGCTAGAGGAAATTTATAAGGAACTTCTCATTGATAGTTGCGCTTATGAGAAGATTGTTAAAGATAAAAAAACTTTGGTTATGAGATAAAGATTCTCAGTCTGCATTTAAGAGGTTAAAACATGTGATAGCTCACTATTCTGTCTTTAAAATTATGATCCTTCTCTCTCTTTCATTTTTACTACTGATGCAAACCAGTATAAAATTGAGGTTGTGCTACAACAATATGACGACAAGGGATATAGACCCATTGAGTTTATGTTAAAACGTCTTCCGTCTGACAAGGTGGCAAACTCCACGCGTGGAAGGAAATTGTATGCCTTGGTTACAGCAGTGGACACATGGAAACAATACTTGCTCGGAAGAAACCACTGTTTACTCAGACCACTCAACTGTGAAGTGGATAAAGACTCGACCACGACTCTCCGACAAGTTAGTAAGATGGTCTGCATTCATTGATATTTTTGACTTTGAATTGAAAACTATTACAAAAAAGTCTTAGCGTTGTTGCAGATGCTTTGTCCAGACGATTTGATTTCTTTGGAACTATCGTCTTCTTTTTTTGAAATTGAGAATAAGTGAAAAGATCAAATTCGTAAGGGTTAGGTAGATGATCGAAATTGGAGTCCTATCATTGAGACCCTACAAAGGAACCTTGAACTCTTCCCTGAATATCGAATGTCGGACGACCTAGTCTTCTTTATTTACAAAACCGAAGAAAGACTTTGCATTCCACACAAAGAACAAATAAAGAGTATAGTTATTGGGGAATGTCATGACACTGAAGGACACTTCAGATTCAATAAGATGTACGCTGACGTAAGAGAACGGTTTGAATGGAAAGGAATGAACGAGGATGTGCTAACCTACGTGCGGACTTATCTTGTTTGCCAAAGGAACAAACCTTCACATGAGAATTTATTGGGACTGGTGTGACCACTGCCTATTCTAAGTGAGTCAGATGAATCCATCTCGATTTATTTTACGAGTCTCACAAAGAGTCGAAATGACAATATCCAAATAATAGTCATTGCGGATCGATCCTCTAAATATGCTACTTTCATTCCTCTACCTGCCGAAACTAAAACGAAACTCGTCATCCAGAAGTTCTAAATGCGATGAGTTTCGAAATATGAATTTCCAAAAACCATCGTCTCTCACCGGGGTGTACGGTTCACTGGCCAACAGTGACAAATGCTGATGGAGGTCTGTGCCACCCGATTGACTATGTCGTCAGGGAAACACCCTAAAACAAATGGGCAAACTGAACAGATGCATCGTTTGTGCCAACAACTTTTGCAAATGGATGTCCGACCAGATTATATAGATCGGGATAAGAACTTGCCTACGATTGCAAGGGCGTTTATAGATTTCCGAAAACCATCATTTCTGATCGGAATGTACAGTTCATTGGCCAACAGTGGCAAATGATGATGGAGGCCTATGGCACCCTATTGACCATGTTGTCAGGGAGACACCCTAAAACAATGGGCAAGCTGAAAAAATGACTCGTCTGAACCAACAACTTTTGCAAATGTATGTACGGCCAGATCATATAGATTGAGATGAAAACTTGCCTAAGATTACAAGTGCGTATAACAAAAATGTTCACACTATCACCGGTCGAACACCAAACGCACTTCACAAAGGATGAAAACCGCAACGTCCCATTGATGCTTTGACATGGGGCCGAGTCCAATGACTGCCCCTAGGAACACGAGAATTTGCAGTTTTATATGAAGAAGAGATACAAAGAAAGGAAAGGAAAATATTCAAAAAGCCCAAATACAAATGATTGAATAGGCTAACAAACATTGTTGGCTATCATAGTTCAAAGAAGGAAATCTTGTTTGGGTCAAGTCTAAAGAATTATCCTTAGAATAGAATATGGCATAGAAACCATTACCTGTTTGCTATGGACCCTAGGAAGTTCTCAAGGTAATCGGGGACACTGATCGACCTTCGCACAGAATAGATGTACCCCCACACCTTACGACATATCCCGTCTTTCACGCCTCCAAGTTATTGCCATACGTAGAAGGCCACAATTTTCCTAACCAGCCATCCATGTTTCCTCCCTCTATGAATGAAGGATATGAAGTTTAGAAGATATTGGAACATGGATACTCTTCTATAGGTGGCACCATGGCAGAGGAAGGTCACAAAAGCAGTTCAAGGTGAAGTTCACTTCTCAACCTCCGTCTGAAAGCAGATGGTTCAGTAAGAAAGAACTTTTACCTACTACTCCCGACATTGTTTCTACATATGAGCGTGGATTGAAATGTAATGAATTTCTGCGATGGAACTCGAAAATTGAGCCAGCAGGAATGCAATAACCTGCTCAAAATATGTTACTGACATCGGCTAAGGGCCGCCGCGCAGCAAGGCCCTACGCCAAACCGTATCCCGACCAGGCCCAAAATGTAGCCTCAGAGGCCCTGCGTCCGACAGTTGACTGAAGTCTGTAAATCGGAAAAATAAGGCTCACGAGTCAAAGTCTGCATGGCCCCAGTCCAGGCCACCGATCAGACACACAAACTTGGCTGTAAGCAGGTATCTAGGCAGAATCTGGTCCAAGTGGAGATCTGCAGCTGTATGCAATCCAGGCAATCGACTGTGAATTAATATGAGCCTTCATACCTGGGAGACTAGACACTGGTCAACTGCGTCAACACTACTTATTAACCCAACCTCTGCTCGTCGACATTTAGTCTTGCATTGCTGCTTGACGCTGGCACGACCCTGGCTGGACGCTGGCTAGACGCTGGCTTGCCGCTGGCACTACGCTGGCATTGTGTGTGACGACGACGAAAAACTGTTGCATTGCGTGCTAGCGCCTTTCTGCTCTTGGCGCCAGGTATATACTTGATTGCTGATGTGGCACTTGCCACATTGTCTTCGACACAGATTGGGATATTGACGAGGAGGGAGATTAGGTCTTTGAGATTGGTTGTGAGAGAAAGAGAGGGAAGCTTACCTGGTTAATGTTGTCAACATTGCGCGCTGCTGTGACGTCTTCATTAGAGATCTGGGCCTACGTGGCACTATGTTGTGATCGGATCTTAACAGGCTCGTCTTTGGGATACAGTTTGCTGACATGGAAGAGGGGAGATGCCCAAAGAAGGAGTGGGTTATGAGGGAGCTCTATCTACAATGGACATTGATGGATACTTTCTCTTCCACCCTCTAAGTCTTATCTCCCAACTATCAGGTTCGTCCTCTGGTTACGAGACATTGTACTTCAGATCGCATCTTATGATTATTGGACATACTGACAGGCGCTGAAATATCTTGTATTTCGACATTGACGAGTTTCCTTCCAGACGGGGTTCATTACAGAGGTAAATTCCTGTTCATTTTTCCTCAGATCATCTGGTGATATTTTGTCTGTTCTCTTAATGGCACTCGCCCGTATGCATTTACTAATAGTACAGAAGAGGAGGGAGGAAGGCAATAGGGGGTGGCGTTCTCACAGGGTTCTAATTACTCACCAGTGGAACAGACTACTCTAGAATGGCAAATGAGGCCAGTCAGTGTTTGGGTTGCATAAGATTTTGAGTTGAGGAGCAGCCGTTGCCTGTGGTAAGTGGCCACCCCAACAGACCAGACAGGACTGGTTCGGCTGTGGACTGTGGAAGCACCGCATCCAATTCTCACAGTCACAGTCGCTGCATCAAATTGCACCGCGTAGACAGATGTCACCGGCCACATGGCTCCTACATGCTAGGAACAAAGAGTCACACCGACCACAATTGTAGAGGCATTGCCGTTCCAGCCCCGGTCTACAAATTGGACACGACATTTCAGGGTGCCGTACATGAGTGCAGTATTGACTGTCATCGTATGTATGAAAACAAAAACTCGCATGGGCTATCCCTTCATAATCCTCATTGCACAAGGCATGTATGTCTGTGTGTGTGTGTGAGAGAGAGAGAGAGACACTCAGCCCATGCTGTGGCAGTATTTAAACCGTTTCGTCTCTGAATCCGGAGCAGAAACACATTCTGATTCAGAACAGAGACTGAAGTGCATTGGGGAGGCTGGTTGGGCATGAAACCACCTGAAGCGTGCAGGCCTGGGCTGCACCACTTAGGTACCCTGCACCGCTTCATTTTTTCAGAGGACTGGGTGAAAGCCCATGCCCTTCAACTGGTCCAGCTGCAAACAACTCCGTTCCTCCCCGTAAACCCCTCCCCAAAAATGAGCGCCCTTTGAACAACTACACTGTGCCTACTGACGATCAGTACCAACGACAGAAAAAACCTGCCTGGGGTGTGTAACCCCCATCCTACGGTCTGTGAAATAGCCAGTGTGTGTATACAGCGCAACACAGGTGTCCCCACTTATTTCCTCGCTTTCCCTCCCTGTCCAACACACACTAGAATACAAAAGAAAACCCAGATTCGGGCTGATCTTGGAAAGCGCAGAAATGCCCCACCACTATCCAAGAAAAAGAAAAATCCCGGTCTTTTGAGTTACGCCGGTGCCTGCCCAGGCGGCTTGCTGGAATGCCCAGCCAGGTGTCCGGGTAACATAGAAAGACGAACAAAAATGTGAAAAAAGATACCTATGAACTTCACAATGGGTAGTAGTAGAGCCCATAGGAGCAGGAAAACCAAAGACACTGACAGCTCGGCTGATTGACAGTGAACCCTGGTTTCCTCACGCTGACATGGCAGAGGGTTGTTTCACATTGACCCCACAAAGCACTACTGTGGAATCATGCTGATGCGGCATAGTGCTGACCCAGTATAATAGTGTCCCAGCACTATGCTGAGGTGATGTGAGATACAAAGTGCTGATAAAGATACCTGTTGGAACAACATAATGGCAGTAAGGGTATACTCACAATAGCTACGTTACCCGATCGGACGTCCGGACCCCCCCTGACCGTCCGGGGTTGTCCGATCGGACAACCGGTCGGTCGTCCGCCCGGGGCCCTGTGTCCAATCGGTGGGGAAATTAGGGGGAGCGGGGGAATCGGGCGCCGTGAGGGTGATAAGCGGGCAGGGTCGAAGCGGGAGGGCTGAAGGGAAAAATTTATCGAGGCCGGTGGGGCCTCGAAAATCGAAAATGAAAAAGGCCCGATCTGGGCCGTCAGATCTTTGAGACCGACGACCCAGATCGGGCCGATTTCAAATTCGAAATCCGAGGCGCTGCGGCCCTCTCTCGCGCGCGACTTCGCCCTGCCCTGTCGGTGGAGTTCGGCGTTGCAGTTGCCGAACTCCGACGCCCAACGGCCGCAACCCACGCGCCATCGCCCGCCCGCGCCAGGTGAGTTTGCTTCCCTCCGTCCCACACCTCCTCCTCCCCCCGCCCCCCCTTTCTTCTTCTTCTACCTCGATGTCCTCCTCCTAGTCCTCGTCGACCTCCTCCTCGTCCTCGTCCTCGTCCTCGTCCTCGTTGTCCTCCTCCTCCTCCTCCTCCTCCTCCTCCTTCTCCTCCTCCTCCTTCTCCTCCT
>BFEA01000085.1:536769-564656 GCA_003427395.1 Chara braunii
CACACACACACACACACACACACACACACACACACACACACACACAAGCCGAAAAAAGGCATGGCGCTCAGTGCGCACCCTTGCACAGTAGCGCGTCTCCGTGCGCTGTGCGCACGGCGCACCTCGTGACATGCGCGCGCAGTGTCACCGCGCGCATTCCACAGGGCGCACCGCACCAGTGCGCCGCAAGAATAATGCAAACATATGTGCATGCCCTGCACCCATTCAACCTAATTCTCCCCTACGTTTCTCCCGTTAACTTGTTTTTACCTTGCTCGCACGTTTTTTACCGCACAACGCTAATTTAGATGGATTATGGCAAAATAAGAAAAAAGGAGCCAAACCAAGTAGCCACTGTCCCAACTAGTTACCATTGTCGTGACTACCCTTGACCCTGTGCAGCCGGATTCGAGCTCAGGACCTGTTTTGTAACACTTACAAGTTTGCTGTTCATCCACATTCACGTGCTGTGTACTTGTATTTGAACAGTACGTGCCTCTCGACTCAACTCAACTATATGACTTGGATGGGCCGTTGAACTTCAGGAAAAAAACACCCAACAGCTGTATTCTGGAATCTACAAACTGAGAAAGGACAAAGGATGCAAAACAGAAGAAAAGAGACGAAAACGCAGGACGACCAAAAAACGAAAACGCAGGACGACCAAAAAACGAAAACGCAGGACGACCAAAAAACGAAAACGGCCAAGAAGAACCAGAAGGACGAACCAGAAAACACTTGCTCCACAGAGGTTCCCTGTCCCATCGGTCCACACGGGTGTTGCCGGCCATTACCCGAGCCCCCCCTTACATTTTAATAATATAGAGAAGATAGGATAAGCTAAAACACAGAACAAGCAAATCCTGAAACCCCTACAGGAGCCCGAACATCCTCCCCTGTTAAAAAATCCATACGAGAGACTTTCACACTTAGTGCCGGAAAAGAATGGTGTCATTCCCTGTCCCATTGGTCCACATGGGTGTTGCGAGCCGTTACGCGAGCCCCCCCTTACACTTTAATAATATAGAGAAGATAGGATAAACTAAAACACAGAACAAGCAAATCCGGAAACCCCTACAGGAGCCTGAACATCCTCTCCTGTTAAAAGTTCCATACGAGAGACTTTCACACTTAGTGCCGGAAAAGAATCGTGTCATTCGCTGGCATTTGCCGCACCAACCTCCCAACCACCATCACCTTGTGAGTTTTTGCGGCTTTTGCCTTTACAAATGCTCTTGCGTTTTGTTCTGTTTCTTTGACATACTAGGAGGGTAACTGACGGATTTTGGCAGACAGAGTGAGTTCTCGCGGAATTCTTATGTGAGGACAGGGTATGCACTGAGTTCTGATGTACAGACAGACAGTGTACTACTAACAGACTCTGGACAGACAGACAAAGGTATAAACCAGGCCAATCAATAGTCATCGACAGCTGGTGTATGGATTTTGTTGGAGTCAAACCAGCGACGTCACCTGCAGGCCGGTTTGGAGATTCCCTTACGAGGGGCCACCGGGTGTGACGGTTTTGGAAATACCCTGATTTACCAAACGTGAGTGGCTTGTGTTTGGATATAGGCCTGATACGCGCGGACCGAGAGTTATTAGGCCGAAGTAACCTGCTGACCTACCTGGGAGGAGAAACAACTTGATTGATAGGCAGTCGTCCCTTTTGGGGTCCAACGACAAGGATTCCCCAACATGGGATGTACAGAGACATGGAATCTACGCTGGGTTAGTGGAAATGGTGAAGTACACGGGCGAACACAGACGAGAAAACCCCCGAGGAGTACCACTTGGCAGCAGTCAAACCTCGGGTTTGAGGAGCCATCACCCACAAGCTGCACTTTCAATCTCATGTCAGCAACTATTGACTGTCGTATGCGCATGGACAATGCATCCACTTTCGCAGCGAGCTTGTACTTCTGTTTTGCTTTGCGTGAGTGATGATGCATGGACTTCCGCAACAATCACTCAACATGTTCCATCATTTGTTTACATACGTAGTAAGGGAAAAATTGTTCCGAAAAATTGAATAAACTTATAAACAATAATTCTGCCATTTTATTAACACCAGATGCATACAATGTGATGCGAACCAGCGCACCTTGTATGGGACGCTGGACCCGTTTTCCAGCAGGTGTTGCTCCCCACCAATAGGACCGGAGCCACGGGCACCCCAGGGGACCACCCTCGGCGAGGTGATGTCTCCGGGAACAAAAAAAAAAAAGCAGGTCACGCATATGTGGCATACGGCGCAGCCACACGGGCCTGCAGGGCCCGACCAGCGTTAACAAGGGCCCTGAGTCTTTTCAGCCTGAAACGGAGGGCCATTTTCAGCACAGGCCATTTTTGGCCTGTTTTCAAGACAACCCTTGGTTGAACTTCAACGCCAGGGTCTGGCACGTTTTGGCATTGGCAAGAGCAGGCTCCTGGACGGGCCAGCACTATATAAGACTGGCCCGCCCTACAGGCTGCAGACAGTCACGAGGTAGTTCCTAGGAACTTCCCAGGCACTTCACGTGCAGGAGGCAGGAGGCAGTCTTCAGTATTCGGCAGCAGCACTCTGGAGGAGCGCTGCAGTAGTAGTAGTAGCGTTAGCAGTAGTCTTCAGCGCTGGGCGCTATTAGGAGCTAGAGGAGTAGTGGAGAGGGAGAGACGGTTGGCGGAGGCCAGGGAGACTTACCTGTGGCGCCATAGCTCCAGCTTCGTCTTCGAGGTCCCTGCAACAAGGCGCCACCTTCACAGGTTAGTACTGGACTGAGAGAGAAAGAGTTCTTCTTCTTCCTCTTCTAAGTCCACCATCTCCTCCTCCCCCGCTCGCTACCTAACTTCTCAGTACCTGCAGACTACGAGAGAGAGAGAGATTGGTGACTTTGGGACTTGACGACACTGGATCCAGACTCGACATTGGGATTCAGACATTTGACGAGGGATTATTTGGGGCCTGTGCCAAAGACTTGGTGTTGACGACATTTCCATCTTCCCCTCTTCTTCATCTAACCCCCCTCTTCTTCGTCTGTGTATGGTTGGGGACTGGCGCATTCCTCCTGTGTGAGCGCCAGGCCCCTTCACACCATGGAATGATGATGATGTATGTTTGGGCTACATTGCGACATTGATTGTTCGGATCATTGGTATTTAAGCCTTCCGCTGTGTTATCTTGTACTTTGTGAGAGAGGTCGGTTCTTGTTCTGGTCTGCACCTTTATGGTTTACGACACATATGACCGCAAAGAATTGCCCCATACATAAAGACCCAAGGATTACAGGGGAAGCAGGGAAAGAAAAAAAAAAAGAAGAAAAAAAAAAAGATGACATATAGGGAACCTCCCAGAAGAGTCTAATCAGCCGGCTGGACCAGCTCAGAGGAATGAGGCCATTGATGTTAGCTGCGCCGACCTTGACTTTCAGTAGCAGTTGCGGGTTCAGGTTGACGTTCAGGTTTCAGGGCAAGTTTTCAGTTGTGGATTTGATTTTCAGTTCGCTTCACTTTCCATCGAGTTATGAAAAAAAAAAAAAAAAAAAAAAAAAAAAAAAAAAAAGGTCAAGGAGTTGGGTTCCTGACACTCAAGTCAAGGAGTTAGGGGTTGTTCACACTCAGGTTAAGCAGCCATACCCTCCCTTTCGGGAGCATTCCACGAACAGCATGCTCAATTATCCGCTCAGGCAGCCTCTGTTGCAGAGCTTGAAATGTCTCCTCCTTCATTCCTCCTGGCCTTCCTGAGTGCCTCCGATAAATCTTCTGCAGATTCTTCCTACCCGTCACCTTCACCTTCTCTGCATTCACCTGATGCCCGGCACGCACACAAGAAATAACAAAGGCAGCCAAAATCAGCAGTTAGCATCGCATAGTGCAAGGTGCCTGGCACATCAGGCCATCCATTCCCACAGCGTGAATGTGTGGTGAGGAGAAACATGGTCTCACAAATGAATGACCTTCAAGGACTTCTCGCTTAGGGACAGAATCCCTAAACCCCTGAAAGAAGGGGAGAAAGTTGGGCGACTGTGGCATTCTGAGTTCCACACGGGCCCTACCGGGCCCGACCAGGTAGGACTAGGGCTTGGTTAGGGGGTATTTAGGTCCAGATAGGCCCTGTATTGTTTCACCCAGATTAGGGCCCGTAGGTCCGTAGGCCCAGTTTTAGGCGCCAGATTTCAACTCGAGGCACATCGGAGGCTGGACCAGCACTATTTATAGCTCGTCCGCCTCAGCCTCAGTAGGCATTTGTTGAGATATTCTTCGGGTAGTAGTGTAGTCGAGGATAGGGTAGAGCGATAGACTTCCAGCGCTGGGCACTGTGTTAGGGTTTCAGCCACGAGCTAGATCTGCAGTCTACTGCAGCGGAGGTTAGGGTGAAATCACACTACGATTATTCAACTTGTCATGTATGCAAACAGCGAAACAGCAAATTGGCGACAGGCGCCCACTCAGTACTCAAGATATCGTATCCACATAAGAGTTCTCTTCAAACTGGCTATGGCGACTGAGCGCCCACACAACTCACTGTTCGCACTCTGGATCACCCTGGATGTCCCACACGCAACACTCAGTATCACACTTCACACACACACATGCTAGGCYAYAGCWATGGCAGCGCTAGCTGCCACTACCTATCGCTGCACTCTACTCCTCTGCCCACTTCGTCTTCGGGCACTCTGCAGACCTCCTCGCACARGCTGCTAGGCAGCGCTTCCACATGGCATCCGCAGGAATGAATGAATGAATGGACGCAGCCTCTTGATTTATACTTCTGTGCTGCATTGGTCTGCCTTGTGTCCCTGGCCCATGGTGCACACAGTTCCCCCCGTGGTACTTGCTGGACCGGNTATGCTGCCCGACTCGTTCCTTCGCTGGGTTCTCAAGCTCAAGGACAAGATGTGTGTGCGGCTTCTTCTCCGTTCGGCAGCAGCAACAATGGTTCTTCAAGGGATTCGACGCACGAGTTCAACATAGAGGTCTTGGACCCGTTGACATCCGAGGATTTTGCATGGCTTCCTCTCCCTTCCACAGGCTGCTTGTCGGGACCGCAATGCACAGCACTATGCGCCCATCTCCACACATACTTAGTTTTCTATGCACCACCATCTTCGCCGACGGATGGCGAAGCTGCGGTGGGGGACATCCTTGCGTATGTTACCAAAGTGGCCCGCGAGTTTTGCATGCAGCGGTGCGATGATAACAACGCACCGCTCCTTTATGTCCGCATTCAAGTTGGGCAAGCGTCTTGCAACACTTTGCTGGATAGCGGCGCGAGGCAATTTCATCAGCCAGTCCTTTATCCCAAGGGCCGGCCGTGGCGCACAAGTTCGAAGGAAGTCAAACCCAACGGTGATCAGGTTGACGGACGGTCGGACGCAACAACTCCTCGACCGCTACATTGAAGTTGTGCCGGTTTATTTCGCGCCTCATGCATGCGAACCAGTGACGTTTGACGTCTTGGACACGGACTTCGACATCATTTTGGGGATGCCTTGGCTTGCAAGTGCCGATCACACGGTTAACTTCCATCAGCGGACACTTACCGTTCGCGACGCCTTCGGCGCCGAACTACCGTATACCATTCCTCTTCCACACTCCTCGATCCGGTGCCAAGTTGTAACGGCCAAGTCTTTTCCGCCACTTGCGCTTACGAGCGGACCGACGAGATAGGCCTATGTTTTCTACCAGTCGCCGCGACGACCGAATCCTCACCTACGGACTTGTCTTCGGACCCACAAGTCATGCGGCTGCTCGACGAGTTCACCGATATCTTCGAGTCTCCTACCGGTGTGGTGCCGGATCGGCCGATCTCCCACGAGATCATTCTTGAGGCCGATGTCGTGCCACCGAAAGGATGCATCTATCGCATGAGCGAGGAAGAGCTCGCGGTTCTCCTCACTCAACTCGACGATCTTTTGGACAAGGGCTGGATCTGCCCTAGTAGCTCACCATGCGGTGCGCCAATTCTCTTCGTACGGAAGAAGAACAAGGATCTGCGCTTGTGGATCGATTACCGCAACCTCAACGCACAAACCGTCAAGAATGCGGGACATCTTCCGCTGATTGACAACCTTCTCGACCGTTTGGGCGGCGCAAAATTCTTCTCGAAGCCAGACTTGAAGTCGGGCTACCATCAAATCTCGATACGCCCGCAAAATTGCTACAAATCCACGTTCAAGACATGGTACGGGCATTTTGAGTGGATCGTTATGTCTTTTGGCCTCACCAATGCCCCGATGACCTTTCAAGCGGCAATGACCAACAAGTTTCGTGCGATGTTGGACCGGTTCGTACTAGTCTACTTAGACGACATTCTCGTCTATAGCCGGACATTGGAGGA
Source organism: Chara braunii (assembly GCA_003427395.1). Taxonomy (NCBI): domain Eukaryota; kingdom Viridiplantae; phylum Streptophyta; class Charophyceae; order Charales; family Characeae; genus Chara; species Chara braunii. The sequence continues at coordinate 543,089 of BFEA01000085.1, forward strand.
TCATCTTGAGCACCTTTGACAAGTGTTGGAGACGTTGCGCCGCGCCAAGTACAAAGCCAACCACGACAAGTGCAAATTTGTCCGGCAAGAGGTGGAATACTTGGGCCATTTTGTCATACCGGAGGGCATCAGTCCGTTGTCGGACAAGATTCAAGCCATCCAAGAGTGGCCGGAGCCGAAGACCGTCACAAATGTTTGTTCCTTCCTTTGCTTAGCTGGCTACTATGAACGCTTCATCAAGGGATACTCGAAGATCGCGGCTCCTTTATCCAAATGCAAGGACCGGCCATTCGACTTCGACGACATTGCACGGACTTCCTTTTTGGCTCTCAAAGCCGCATTGCTATCCGCGGAGGTGTTGCGCATCTACGATCCGCTTTTGCCGATATGTGTCACTACGGATGCGTCCGGCTATGGCATTGGTGCCGTCTTCGAGCAACATGACGGTGTGGACTGGCACCCGATTGACTTCTTTAGCAAGAAAGTGCCCGCCGTGTACTCGATTGACGACGCACAAAAGTAGGAATTATTGGCCTTCGTACACGCGCTCAAGCGCTGGCGGCATTTTCTTCTCGGTCGGCGGCAGTTCCGATGGGTAACGGATAACAATCCATTGGTCTTCTACAAGATCCAAGACACGGTCAATAGCACCTATGCCCGTTGTATGGCCTTCATCGACCAATTTGACTTTTTCCCCGACCACATTCCGGGCAAGTCAAACCGTTTTGTGGATGCTCTTTCACGGCGTCCGGACCATTGTACTGCAGTCTACTCAACTTTTGATATTAATGACGACTTGCGGGACAACTTCATCCCTGGCTACAAAGTCGACCTCGAGTTTTGCAACAAGTACGCAAATTGCTCCTCTCCTAATCCGGCGCCACCGCACTATCGGATCCATGAGGGGTCCTTGCTCGTCCACTTAAGAGGGAAGGATCTTCTCTGTGTGCCATGAGATTTACATTTGCGCACACGGCTTCTTGGCGAATTCCACGACGCTCCCGCTACCGGACACTTTGGCGTCAATCGTACGATTGGCCGACTCCGCAAGCGCTTTTGGTGGCCCGATCTTCTCCACGACGTCACACGCTATTGCGAATCATGCGAGGTTTGCCGACGTTGCAAATCCCGCAATCATCATCTGTACGGCGAGTTGCGACCGTTACTAGTCCCCTTGCGGCCAAGGAAAGCGATTGCCATGGACATTACCGGCCCGTTCCCCAAGCACAAGACCGGAGTGGATGGGATTCTCACGGTGGTCAACCAACTCACCAAGTTCGCCATGTTTTTGCCTTGCCGCTATCATGCTAAGGCACCGGAGTTGGTCGAGGTTCTTTACACCGGTTGGATTCGAACCAAGGGTTACCCCAAGAAAATGGTTTGCGACCTCGACACTCGGTTCATGTTCGATTTTTGGTTAGCGCTCATCAAACAATGGGGCTCATCTCTCAAGCCAAGTTCGGTCTGCCAGCCCCAAACCGATGGCCAAACGGAGACGGCGCATCAGACCACACAGGTTCTCCTTCACACTCTCATCCGTCCCGACCAAAAGGATTGGGTTGAGTGGCTGCCGGATGTCGAGTTGGCATACAACTCGTCCATCCACCCGGCTATCGGGATGTCGTCCTTCGATTTCGAGCACGGCTCGCTGGTCACTTCTCCGTTGGACACAATCATTCCACGAACAGCCGAGAGCGAAGACCATCTTCTTTTCTTGCGACGGATGCAAGAGCAACTTGTCAAGGCACGCGACAAGATGGGCAAGACGCAGCAACGCATGAGCCAACAGGCCAATCGCCAGCGTCTTCCTTGCCCATTCCGCGTCGGCGATCTCGTTTGGGTTTCCGCCGCGGAATTCATCCCTGAACAAGATATCTCCCGCAAGCTCCTTCCGAAATGGATGGGGCGTTGACCGATTGTGGCACCCGTTGGGGATGCACCCGAAGGACCTTCCTTCACCATTCAGGTGTCCGCCCACTTGCCCATCTACCCGGTCTTTCATTGCTCCATGTTCGCTCTCTACACGCCAAAGGAACATGACGATTTTCCCGGACAACGATCGGAAGACCCACCCTCTATGGACGGTTTTCAAGAGGTCGGCAACATCATCTCCCAGCGATGCTACGGCAATAGGCCAACCGAGTACTTGGTACACTTTGCGTACTGCAGTCACCTAGTTCACCGTTGGTTAACTCGTGCGGAACTCCAAGCAACAGCTCCGGATGTTCTCGCACGCTACAAACGCAAGATGCAAGGCAAGCGGGTATCTTCGGCTCCTCGTCGCACCCACATCCACGTTCCACCTTCAGCTCGTCAGCTTCGACCTCACCCAGGCTTGACTTCATAAGGAGGGGGATTACATGTTGCGTCTGCAACAGGCTGCACGGGCCACTTTCAGGCCCGTGACGTTTTCAGGCCAAAAGCCTGAAAACGAGGGCCTATAGGCCCCCTGTCATTTCAGCCTGAAAGCCTGAAAACCAGGGCCTACACGCCCTGTGTCGTTTCAGCCTAAATCTGGGCCTTTCCGGCCCTGAGTCTTTTCAGCCTGAAACTGAGGGCCATTTTCAGGCCCTCATGAGTTCAGCCTGCTCCGAAACTCAGGCACCAGACCAGGGTTTTAGCTCGGGCCATTTTTCGCCTATTTTCAAGACAGCCTTCGTTCGAGCTTCAACCCCAGGGTCTGGCACATTTTGGCATTGGCAAGAGCAGCCTCCTGGACAGGCCAGCACTATAAAGGACTGGCCCGCCCTGTAGGCTGCAGGTAGTTCCTAGGTACTTCCTAGGCAATTCATGTGCAGTTCAGGAGGCAGGAGGTAGTCTTCAGGATTCAGCAGCAGCACTCTGGACGAGCGCTGCAGGAGTAGTAGTAGCGTTAGCAGTAGTCTTCAGCGCTGGGCGCTAGTAGCGTTAGCTGCAGTGTCCAGCGCTGGGCGCCATAGCTAGAGTAGTACTATAGAGAGAGAGATTGGGCCGAGGCCTGAGGGACTTACCTGCAGCGCAGCGCCACCTTCACGGGTTAGTACCTGGCATATGAGAGAGAGAGAGAGTTCTTCTTCTTCCTCTTCTCAGTCCACCATCTCCCTCTCACCCTCTCGTCATCTGACTTCACTGCATCAGCAGACTATGAGAGCTGTCTCTTATACACATCTAGATGTGTATAAGAGACAGGGTGAATACCGTTTCAAGGGAGAGGTTCGGCTATGGCGGAGGCCAGGGGACTTACCTGATGACTTACCTGCGACGCCATCGCTCCAGCTTCGTCTTCAGAGCGTCCGTACCTGCAGGTCAGTACTGGTACACAGAGAGAGAGAGTGATACATGCTCAGTCGAGCAATGTATGGGGAGCCAAGGATCCGCATAGTGATGAAAAGGACTCGAACGGACAATGCAGTGTCAGCAAAGCATCAACAGGCAATGCACATCCAGATACATATGAAAATAGCACAACGTAGCGCAGCGGAGGACTCAAAGATATGACCTGACCTACCAGAGACTGACGTGACATCCCATCATACACCACACATGTGACAGAGGAAGGAGGGACCGCATACATGGAAGAAAGGTCCCTCCTTGCACACGCACATGGGGGAGATACGATGGATGAAGTGATGGGGGAGAGGTGAAACAAAGATCGAGGTGTGGGAGTAGACCAAGATCGCGATAGCGAAGTCCAAAAATAGTCTCCCCGACGAATGTCCAATCAATGTCTACCGTAAAAATGTCGAATCAGATCCTGGGCCTTATGCCCGATGTAACCTCTGACTGTAACCTCTCCGTCTCTCTGAAAGAAGAAGAAGAAGAAGAAGAAGGAGGAGACGTCGGCCTCCTCGCAATCTCACGTGCAGGTAACTGTCGCGATGTACTAACTGCCGCCGCGTGTATCCTCTGTGCTGCACGTGCGCTGGCGCGAAGACCAGCTATGGTGCCCAGGTACGATCTCCACTGACGCAGGTGTGGCCTCCGCCTCACTCCCTACCTACTCCTCTACCTCTACCTCCAGCGTAGCACTGTAGCGCTGCTCCACCAGCGTGTCACCCAAGAAGTGAGCTACTCGAACTTCCCTGCCCAGGTGTGGCCCAGCTATAATGGTGTTGGGCCTCGCGGGTGTGCCTCCGTGTGCCTCTGGTCTTCGGACAAAACGTGGCCTACTGCGTCTGGGTCCCAACCGAACGTCCAGACCCTCCCAGCTGATGCAGCAGGGACGTGCTCTACTGAACGAAAACGGACCTGGCCCAACAGAGCCTGCCTATGTCCGCACCAGGCCAAAACGTGGCCTTGTCCGAACAGACCGAAAGTCTATTTGGACGAACTGCAAGTCCGAAATGACACCTGGACAGACAAAAATAGGACAGCAAATAAATACATAAATAAATGAATGCTGCCTCAAATCGAAACTTGCGGCCCTAAGGCCAGCCGTGGGCCTCCAAGGCGTGCATCCGAGGTGCGTGCGGCCTGGGGTCCACCGGCAACCCTCGGCCCCCAAAATGGGGCCCGTGTGCAGGCTCAACATGTAACACCCCCCCTCCTTATGAAGTCAAGCCAGGTCGAGGGCGAAGCTGACGGTCCGATGGTGGAACCTGGACGCGAGTACGGTGTGGAGCGGAAGGCACCGACTTGCCTTGCTGTTTGCATTCGTAACATGCGAGGACATCGGGGGCTGTGGCCTAAAGTTCCGCACGGGTCAACCAATTGTCAGCCTTATGCCTACAATAAGAATAAGTGTACTAGGTACTCCGTCGGCTTGGTGTCGTACTGCCGCTGCGAAATGATGTCGCCAATCTACCGAAAACCGTCCATGGAGGGTGGGTCTTGCGATCGTCGCCCTGGAAAGTCGTCTCGTTCTGCCGAAACGAAAAGAGCCAACTTCAAACAATGAAAGACAGGGTAGACGGGCAAGTGGGCGGGCACTTGAATGATGGTCCTTTGGGTGCGTCACCAGCGGGTGCCACGATGAGCCAAGGCCCCATCCATTTCGGAAGGAGCTTGCAAGAGATATCCTGTTTGAGGCTGAATTCCACAGCGGAGACCCAAACAAGGTCGTCGGTGGGGAACGGACAAGGAAGACGCAAGCGATTGGCCTGACAGTTCAAGCGGTGTTGTGTCTTCGACATCTAGTCGCGTGCTTGACCAGGAGCTCTTGCGTTCGTCGAATGAAAATGAGGTGGTCGTCGCTCATGGAATGATAGTGTCCAACGGCGATGCGACCGGCGAGCCATGCTCGAACTCAAAAGGCGACATCCCAATAGCCGGATGAATGGACGAGTTGTAAGCCAACTCGACGTCCGGCAGCTGCTCAACCCAATCCTTTTGGTCGAGACGGATGAGAGTGTGAAGAAGAACTTGTGCGGTTTGATGGGCCCTCTACGTTTGGCCATCGGTTTGTGGGTGGCGAGCCGAACTCAACTTGAGAGATGAGCACCATCGTTTGATGAGCGCCAACCAAAAGTCGGACATGAACCAAGTGTCGTGGTCGTAAACGATTTCCTTGGGGTAACCCTTGGTACGAATCCAACCGGCGTAAAGAACCTCAGCCAACTCCGGTGCCTTGGTGTGATAGCGACAAGGCAAAAACATGGCGAACTTGGTGAGTCGATCGACCACTGCGAGAATCCCATCCACACCGGTCTTGTGCTTGGGGAACGGCTCGGTGATGTCCATGGCAATCGATTCCCGTCGTCCTAAGGGGACCGGTAATGGTTGCAACTCGCCGAAGTCAATTCCCGTCGTCCTAAGGGGACCGCTAATGGTCGCAACTCGTCAAATGGACGATGATCGCAGGATTTGCAATGTCGGCAAACCTCGCATGACTCGCAATAGCGTGTGACGTTGCCGAGAAGGCCGGGCCACCAAAAGCGCTCGCAAAGTCGGCCAATCGTACGGTTGACTCCAAAGTGTCTGCTGGCAGGGTCGTCGTGGAACTCACCAAGAAGTCGCGTACGCAAATGTGGATCACTCGGCACGCAAAGAAGATCTTTCCCTCGTGAGTGGACTAGCAAATAGCCCTCTTGGATCCGATCATCCGATGGCGCCAGATTTGGAGAGGAGCAATTCACGTACTTGTCGTGAAACTCGGGGTCAACTTGGTAGCCGTGGATGAAGTTGCCCCGCAAGAGGTCGTCAACTTCGATCATCGAGAAGACCGCGATATAAAGGTTCAGGCGCCGTGAAAGGGCATCAGCAAAACGGTTTAATTTTCCAGGGATGTGATCGGGAAAGAAGTCAGACTAGTCAATGAAAGCCATCCAACGACGCAATGGTACCATTCACCATATCTTGGATATCCATCAGAATTGACTTCGACCGGGAAGAAAACGTCGTCACCACTTAAGCGCGTGTACGAACGCCAATAACTCCTTTTGTGCGTTGTCTATCGAGTGCACGACGGGCACCTTCTTGCTGAAATATTGGACTGGGTGCAATTCCACACCATCGTGTTGCTCGAGGATGGCACCAATGCCATAGTCGGACGCATCGGTAGTGATGCGCGTCGACAAAAGCAGGTCATAGATGAGTAAAACCTGAGCAAATAGCGACACGGCTTTAGGGGTGAAAAGGAAGCCCACACATCGTCACCAAAGTCAAACGGTCAATCCTCACATTGAAGCTTGGTCAAACGAGTCGTGAGCTTTGAATAGCCTTTGATAAAGCGTTGATAGTAGCGCGCTAGGCAAAGAAACGAACGGACAACCGTGATGTTTTTTGGCTCCGACCACTCTTGGATGACTTCAATCTTGTTCGATAACGGACTAATGCCCTCCGGCGTGACAAAATGGCCTAAGTAGTCCAACTATTGACATGTGAATTCGCACTTATCGCGGTTAACCTTGTACTTGGCGTGACGGAGCGTCTCCAACACACGTCGAAGATGCTCAAGGTGATCCTCCAAGGTCCAGCTATAAACGAGAATGTTGTCCAAGTAGACCAACACAAACCGGTCCAGCGATAGACGAGAATGTCGTCCAAGTAGACCACCACAAACCGATCCAGCATCACGCGGAACTCGTTGGTCATCACTGCTTGAGAGGTCGTCGAGGCATTGGTGAGGCTAAAAGGCATGACAACCCACTAAAAGTGCCCATACCACATTTTAAATGCGGATGTGTAGTGATCTTGTGGGCGTATCGAGATCAGATGATAGCCCGACTTCAAATCCAACTTCGAAAAATATTATGCATCGCCCAGACGCTCAAGAAGATCGTCGGTACGAGGAAGAGGTTCCGCATTCTTGATGGTTTACACGTTGAGCTTCCGGTAGTCATGCATAAGCGAAGATCCTTGTTCTTCTTTCATACGAAGAAAATCGGCACCCTGTAGGGTGAGCTACTAGGGCGGATTCAGTCCTTGTCCAACAAGTCATCGACTTGCGCGCGGAGAACAGCGAGCTCTTCCTCGCTCATGCGATAGATGCATCATTTCCGCGACACCGCACCTGCGTCAAGTATGATCTCAAGGGAGATCGGCCTATCCGCCACCACATTGATAGGAGACTCGAAGATGTCGGCCAACTCCTCAAGCAACCGCACCACGCGGGTGTTTGAAGACAAGTCCGTAGGTGAAGATTCAGTCGCTGCGACGATCCTGAGAAAATGTAGGTCTATCTCGTCGGTCCACTGGTAAGCACAAGTGGCCCAAAAAGACTTGACCGTCACAACTTGGCACCGGATTTAAGGGTGAGGAAGAGGAATGGTACACAGCACCTCGGCGCCAAAGGTCACGAACGGTAAGCGTCCGCCAATGGAAGTTTACTGTGTGGTGCGCACTCACGAGCCAAGGCATCGTCTACAATAGGTGGCATGATCCCAAAGGGGCTCAGAAAGCCACCAACACTCTAAATAGTCTAGGACCAAAGAGGTACCGGACAGTGCGAGAGGTAACAAACGTTGTAGAACGATTGATCGTTGTCCTTGGCATGCAGTATAAACCGCAAGTACTCTTGACGACTTACCAATATGTCTGCCTACAGACGTCAAAAATAAGTTGGTCAATGAGGCATCCGTCGACGTACATAACTTCGTTTTGTTCATTAAAAAAGCCTTGGATATAGAGGCTAGGCTTGGGAGTGTCCAACAGGGAACTCTTAGATGGGACAAAGAAGAAGCTTCCTCATGATCGGAGGAAGAGGGGCAATCTCATGTTCATTGACCACGACGGTCAAGTGGCTGAGATTGACAACTTGTCTGGCCTTGGGGACGAGACTGACTTAGATGGGAGTTTAGACACTTCAGATAGTGGAGTAGTCGCTCCTATCGAGGAAAAAGCTAAGGGGGCCGGGAAACAAAAGGCTGGCCGGCCCAAGGGTCAATATGACCAAGGAACACCCATATGGGTAAAGCTTGGTCTAGAGTATGAGGTGTGGCGAGACCGTGTTGCTCGAGGCACTTGCCTAAATTGTGGCCAGTTTGGACAGTGGGCACACAATGGCCCAGTGCAAGAGTAAGCGGGTTGCTACGAAGGTCGCATCCTCCATCGTGACGGTGGGATCTTCTAACTCTGGTGGTGCTTTTGCGAGCACTTCGTAGGGAAACACCTCGGGCCAGTAGGAGTGTTTGTCGCTCTTACTCATGCTGAAGTGGTAACCTAACCTTCTCCATTTCAGACGATGGCCAAGGGTTTTGACCCATCGATTGCCCCGCAGACAGATCTAGACCAATCGATGCTATGTTCGATGGATGTGTCTTAGTCCTTAGAGGAGTTAGAAACTGAGTGGTTAGAGAACGACCCTGGAGACTCCTGGGCGATGTTGAACAAAGATCCAGAGGGTGAGCATTTTATGGTACTTGGCCGAAAGGTTGGCGCCTTCACAGACATAGGTTCTATGCGAAACTTCATCATTTGTGCTTGTGTGGATAGGTTGCGCTTGTGCAGCGGCTTAACAGATCTGTAGCATCTACCTTAGCCAACAAGCACTCTATGGTGGTAAAGGAGTACGTCAAGGACATCGTCTGCACCTTCTCCTATGGAGGAGGGGAACTGAGACACAAAATCTCATTCCATGTTAGCGATGAGCTGCCACTCGACATGTTGCTAGGCATGTCCTACCTCGAGGTTGCTAAGCCTCAGTTCGATTGGGATAGGAAGGTAATAATCCACAAGTTACCAGATGGAAGAACCGTTAAAATTTTAAGGCTAGCAGACTAGTGGAGAACTATGGTTGCATGTGCTCGTTATCTTTCTATAATTACTATCAATAGAATCACGAGGAAGGAATGTACTAAGTCTTTGTCTCTAAGAAAGGGGAGGCTGTAAAATCACCCCCAAAAAATAGAAGTCGTTGCACAGTATTCATACCTTTTTTAGGAGCCTACGGGTGTGGTGGAAAGCAAGATTGTCCATTTGATAGAAGTCGTACCCGGTAGCAAAGTACCTAGAGGGCGGATCTATAAAATGTCTCATGCGGAGCTAGATGAGCTTCGCCGCCAGCTCAAGGAGCTTACAAAGAAGGGTCGGATTCGGCCAAGTACGTCCCCCTACGGAGCGCCAATTCTATTTGTCCCACAGAAAGCGGGGACCCTAAGGATGTGCATTGACTATAGGGGGCTCAATGCCATCACCGTTAAGAACGCGAAGCCCCTACCCCGAGTTGATGACCTCTTGAATAGAGTGCACGGATGCCGGTACTTTCCTAAGATAGATCTGGAGTCTGGATACCATCAAATTGCTATTAGACCTGAGGACCAGCACAAAACCGCCTTTCGGACCAGGTACGGTCTGTACGAGTTTGTGGTGATGCCCTTTGGCCTATTCAATGCTCCTAGGACGTTCCAGCATACAATGAACCGGATTTTTCATGAGTACATAGCCAAGTTTATCGTTGTACCTCGACGATATCCTTATCTTTAGTAGGACTATAAAGGAGCACACTGAGCACGTGAAAACAATGCTAGGGCTCCTAAGACAGCACCAATACAAGGTTAACTTCGAGAAATGCGGATTTGGTCGCACCAAGATCTTGTATCTAGGTCATGAGATTTTCGCAGATGGTTTGAAGTTGGATGATGCTAAAGTGGCCAGCATACGTGACTGCCCCAGACCTCAGTCTGTGAATGAGGTGAGGTCGTTTTTTAGGATGGCAGGCTACTATCGCCCATTTGTGAAAAATTACAGCATGATAGCCTCTCCTCTAACTGACCTCATGCGCCTTGAAACCCTTTGGGAGTGGACCGAAGAGTGTGGGGCAGCCTTCAAGAGTACGAGTTTGTGGTGATGCCCTTTGGCCTATGCAATGCTCCTGGGACGTTCCAGCACGCAATGAACCGGATTTTTCATGAGTACGTACACAAGTTTATCGTTGTACCTCGACGATATCCTTATCTTTAGTAGGATTGTAGAGGAGCACGCTGAGCGCATGAAAACAGTGCTAGGGTTCCTAAGACCACCAATACAAGGTTAACTTGGAGATATGCGGATTTGGTCGCACCAAGATCTTGTATATGGGTCATGTGAGTTTCGTGGATGGTTTGAGGTTGGATGATTCTAAAGTGGCCATCATACTCGACTGGCCCAGACCTCAGTCTGTGACTGAGGTGAGGTCGTTTTTTAGGATGACAGGCTACTATTGCCCATTTGTGAAAAATTACAGCACGATAGCCTCTCCTCTAACTGACCTCATGCGCCTTGACACCGTTTGGGAGTGGACCGAAGAGTGTGGGGCAGCCTTCAAGAGATTGAAGTATGCCCTCACAAGTCCTCAAACCTCCGGATCCAGAACAACCCTTTGTTGTAACCATAGACGCCAGCCAATATGGCAAAGTTGCGGCCCTTGCCCAGAAGGAGGGGAAGAAGTTGAGGCCGATCGAGTACATGAGCAAAAAGATGCCATCTCATCGAGTACATGAGCAAAAAGATGCCATCTCAAAAATAAGCTAAGTCCACATATGAGCGTGAGCTCTATGCCCTCTATGTGAGATCTAACATTGGAGGCACTGCCTCCGAGGCAGATTCTTTTATGTGAGATCTAACATTGAGACACTGCGCTGGATGAAGACAGCCTGTGCTCTCCGACGCACTCAAGAGGTGGACTAAAGTCATAGGCATGTATGGCTTCAAGCTCGACCCTCTACAGGGAGAGTACAACAAAGTGGTTGATGCACTATTGCGAAGGGCAGACTATACGGGCACCCTAATGATTGAGTTTGGAATTTCTGACGATGTAACTTGATCTATGGTGGAAGCCTATCGAGAGGACGTGGTCATATCTGAGATCATTCGCAAACTGGAAGCTAAAGACAAGGCTACTTCCGATGAGTTTGTGCTGGTTGACGGCTTGTTGCTCCTTGAGAAGGCTGGGAATAAACGATTGTGTTCTGCATAGAGAGCCCTTGCGAAATCTATTTTTAGGTGAGTGTCACGATGCAACCGGATATTTTGCGTAGAAAATGACAGCAGCAAATTTGGTGCAAAACTTTTGGGGCCCACAATGATGGATAATGCAAAAACATATGTCGAGACTTGCCAGGTTTGTCAACGTGACAAGCCAAGGACGCAGGCACCGCTTGGGCTTATCAAGCCCTTGCCTATCCCATCTGGATGTGGTCAGGACTTCATGGATACTCTTGTGACCAGCAAGAGCGGTAAGAGACACATCTTCGTCATTGTGGACAGGTTCAGTAAGTACGCGAGACTTATCGCCATGCCTGAGACAGCTAGGACTCACCACATCATCAAGCTATTCATGGACAACTGGGTACGTGACTACGGTCTACCTAAGTCTATTGTGAGCAACAGGGATGTCAGATTCACTAGCGAACTGTGGCAAAGTACAACCCAACAGATGGGCACCTGACTGCAAATTATATCAGGGAACCACCCTTAGTCAAACGGACAGGCCGAGCAGATGAACCGGGTAGTGCAGCACTTGCTTCAGCATTATATTAAGTCAAGTCAAGATGACTGGGATGAGAAGTTACCTCTCATCGCCAGTTTGTATAACAATGTTGAGCACAACACTACCGGTGTTACATGCTGCACCTGCAACAGGCTGCACGGGCCACTTTCAAGCCCGTGACGTTTTCAGGCCAAAAGCCTGAAAACCAGGGCCCATAGGCCCCGTGTAGTTTCAGCCTGAAAGCCTGAAAACCAGGGCCTACACGCCCTATCTCGTTTCAGCCTACATCAGGGCCTTTCCGGCCCTGAGTCTTTTCAGCCTGAAACTGAGGGCCATTTTCAGGCCCTCGTGAGTTCGGCCTGCCCCGAAACTCAGGAACCAAACCAGGGTTTTAGCTCAGGCCATTTTTGACCTATTTTCAAGACAACCTTCGTTTGAGCTTCAACCCCAGGGTCTGGCACGTTTTGGCATTGGCAAGAGCAGCCTCTTGGACGGGCCAACACTATAAAGGACTGGCCCGCCCTGCAGGCTGCAGGTAGTTCCTAGGTACTTCCCAGGCACTTCATGTGCAGTTCAGGAGGCAGGAGGTAGTCTTCAGCATTCGGCAGCAGCACTCTGGAGGAGCGCTGCAGGAGTAGTAGTAGCGTTAGCAGTAGTTTTCAGCGCTGGGCGCTAGTAGCGTTAGCTGCAGTCTTCAGCGCTGGGCGCCATAGCTAGAGTAGTACTATAGAGAGAGAGATTGGTCGGAGGCCAGAGGGACTTACCTGCAGCGCCATCGCTCCAGCATCATCTTCAAGGTACCTGCAGCACAGCGCCACCTTCACGGGTTAGTACCTGACATATGAGAGAGAGAGAGAGTTTTTCTTCCTCTTCTCAGTCCACCATTTCCCTCTCACCCTCTCGTTATCTGACTTCACTGCATCAGCAGACTATGAGAGAGAGAGAGAGAGAGAGAGAGAGAGAGAGCTTGGTGACATTTGGATCCAGACTCGACATTGGACTTCACATTTTGACGAGGGATTATTTGGGACTTGTAACGAGACTTGGTGTTGACGACTTTCCCATCTCTCCCCTCCTCTTCGTCTGTGCATGTCTGGAATTGGCGCCTCTTCCTGTGTATAGCGCCAGACCCATTCACACCTTGTTGTGAGAATCATGCATGTTTAGTCTGCATTGCGACATTGATTGGGCTCATCATTAGTATTCTAGCCTTCTGCTTCGCTATCCGGTCAGGTCAGGACTTGTATTTAAATCTTCCACTGCGCTATAAAACACCATTGTTGTATGCATCAGGATGTACACTGCTTGTTGAGATTTCACTAGCACTGCATTGTCCATTCAGTCCTTGTCATCACATTGCGGATCCTCGGTTCTTATGTACATCGCCCAACTGGGCATGTAACAGTTGATATCGGAACACCGCACGTGAATCAGGACACCCTGATCTGACACGTGTGCGGGGACTAGGTAGCTGATTAGTTTTGATTGATTGATTAGAGCACACTAGTTAGCCCCCAAAATCACCATTTTGACCTCACTGTCGAAATTCGAATTTTTTTTTCTTTTCTTGGATTTTGTTTTCTCGCTATTTCTGTTGTGGAAAATCGCAATAGCGCAACATCTGAAATGTCCGATTTCGTTTTTCTTCTGAAAATTCAAAATTTCGTTGTTGAATATCCGAAATATCTTCTTTTTTGAAAATTTTGATTTCCTTTTGCAACGTCCCGTTATTTGGAAATCCGAAATATTTTTATTCCTAAATCCGTTTTTTTGAAAACGGTATGGGAATCCCTCTTGCAATTATCATTCTCCAACTGCGTGTACTCTCATAAGAGTAATTCCGAAAAAAATTTGTACTTCATTTTCGGTATTCTTTTATCAGAAAATGATTGGTGGTCTGAAAGTTCAAAACTTTTCTCATGGATAATTTCGCACTTCAGGGGACTTGGGAAGCCTACTGAACTTCCAAACGAGTATTTTTTTTTTCTTTTTCTCGATTTTTTTTGCAAAGTTCAAACTTTTCTTTTTTTGATTAATAACTCCTTATGAGGGCGATTTATCCCACCCCTCCCCACCTACGTTGTTGCCCCCTCTGGTCTTCTCTCTATCTCCCTCTGGGTACCCCCTGCGGCAACATTGGTGAGTTGCCACGTAAGCAGGCCATGTCAGCAGAACACAGCAGCAGGACACGGCAGCAGTGCCACGTCAACAACCAATCACCACAACAGCAGGTCACGTTAGTGCATGGTGCTCACCCACTAAAAGACAAGCGGCATGGATCAGCAGCCAGGTGAGACTACCGAGGCCTATGAGGCCCGCATGCTGGACATGGTAGCAGAATTCAAGCAACGGGCAGCTGCGGCAACATCCGCACGTAAGAAGGAAGATGAGGACGCAGAGGAACAACGTCGCCTCGCTGAACAGCAGCACCAGGACGACATTGAGGCAGCAAGGAAGGCCGCAGACGAACGCTGTCGACTACGCCGAGACAAACTCCTCGAATGCGAGGGGGACATCGAGGTGATCGTCGGCGAATGGGCAATGGCTGCTGAAGAGGAGGGTGCCCCCCCCGCTGTGTGTGGCCTTGCAACCACAATCGAACATGTGAGCGACATGGTCGCCACCTGTGCAGCACAACAAGAGGACATCCTCTGCGTGGACACCTTGGTTCGAAAGCAGATTCGAATTATCGATGAACTCCTTGACCGGGTACGCCGGCTGGAACATCAGCCTACAACAGCCACCCCCGTCGGACCCTCCAACTTGACGGACCTCGTCAACATCTTGGAAATCGACGTTGAGACTCTCAAGGACGGCACTCTAGCGACAAATTAACGGATTGACCAGCAGATTTGTGCCGCCGCAGCGAGTCCGACCGCGACTACTCGCGAGAGCATCCCAAAGTTTGACGGCCTGCGATCTTTTGTCATGCAACGAAGACGAACCCGATCCCGTGGTGGCGCCAGTTCGAGTTGAAGTTGGACATTCACCACGTCATCAACCCGAACCGGCACGCATACTTATACTCCCGCTCGGGGGGCGCGTGCCAGGCATGGCTGGACAACATGTTGACCATGCACAATGTCACGGTCTCCGAGCTGCATACGAAGATCAGTTGGGCTGATCTCAAGGCAGCATGGCATAAGCGGTTCCAAGTGGAGCCGCCCGAGCTTCAGGCAGTTGAGAAACTTCAACCGTTCTATCAGAACGACCTGCCAAGCACAGACTGGATAACCGATTACCAACGCTTGGCGTCCACGCCCAACTTGTCGTCAACCTTTGTCGGCATCAAACATTTCTTCATACGGAGGAGTTGTCCAGCGTTGCAGAATGCCTTGACACAAGTTGCGGAGACGCTCACCACAAGTGAGCAGCTTTTCGGCAAAACCTCGTAGATCATCCTGACGAACATCGAAGCCAAGAATTTGGGCCATTCGTCTGCTGCAGGCCAGGGCAGAAGTCAGTATCAACTGAAAGTGGTCGTGGTCGCAGCAACTACAACGACCGATCCTTCAAACGAGTCTGACTCTTCTGAGGAAGGAGACTGATTGGCAGCCGCCCAGGATGGTGGCCGCCCCGCCAAATGGCGAGGACGTGGCAAACCGAAGACACACACCAATTCATCCCCCAAGGCCGGAGCAGCGGCTCAAGAGCCTTGGACACATTACGGTATCTCGGAAGGCGTGTATCGCATCCGTACTAAGTATCGATACTGCTTGTGGTGAAAAAGCGTGGTGCACGACACCACAACGTGCCCCACGCAAGTCAAAGGCAAATTCCCTTCATGAAAGTGAGCACCACCGAGGGTGATGCGGCTGCACTCTCGACACCTTCGGAATCGGTTGCTTCACGAGCGACCTCTCTTCATTCCGAGGCACATGCGGAAGACGACAGTCCTCTCCTATATTTTTATGAGGACTATGCTGCCCGATTCGTTCCTTCTCTGGGTTCTCAACCTCAAGGGCAAGATGTGTGTGCGACTTCTTCTCCTTCAACAACAACAATGAATCGTCTTAAAGTGGTTCTTCAAGGGATTCGACGCACGAGTTCAACATAGAGGTCTTGGACCCGTTGACATCCGAGGATTTTGCATGGCTTCCTCTCCCTTCCACAGGCTGCTTGTCGGGACCGCAATGCACAGCACTATGCGCCCATCTCCACACATACTTAGTTTTCTATGCACCA
The DNA here is from genome assembly GCA_003427395.1 of Chara braunii. Lineage (NCBI taxonomy): Eukaryota > Viridiplantae > Streptophyta > Charophyceae > Charales > Characeae > Chara > Chara braunii. The sequence continues at coordinate 559,098 of BFEA01000085.1, forward strand.
CCATCTTCGCCGACGGATGGCGAAGCTGCGGTGGGGGACATCCTTGCGTATGTTACCAAAGTGGCCCGCGAGTTTTGCATGCAGCGGTGCGATGATAACAACGCACCGCTCCTTTATGTCCGCATTCAAGTTGGGCAAGCGTCTTGCAACACTTTGCTGGATAGCGGCGCGAGGCAATTTCATCAGCCAGTCCTTTATCCCAAGGGCCGGCCGTGGCGCACAAGTTCGAAGGAAGTCAAACCCAACGGTGATCAGGTTGACGGACGGTCGGACGCAACAACTCCTCGACCGCTACATTGAAGTTGTGCCGGTTTATTTCGCGCCTCATGCATGCGAACCAGTGACGTTTGACGTCTTGGACACGGACTTCGACATCATTTTGGGGATGCCTTGGCTTGCAAGTGCCGATCACACGGTTAACTTCCATCAGCGGACACTTACCGTTCGCGACGCCTTCGGCGCCGAACTACCGTATACCATTCCTCTTCCACACTCCTCGATCCGGTGCCAAGTTGTAACGGCCAAGTCTTTTCCGCCACTTGCGCTTACGAGCGGACCGACGAGATAGGCCTATGTTTTCTACCAGTCGCCGCGACGACCGAATCCTCACCTACGGACTTGTCTTCGGACCCACAAGTCATGCGGCTGCTCGACGAGTTCACCGATATCTTCGAGTCTCCTACCGGTGTGGTGCCGGATCGGCCGATCTCCCACGAGATCATTCTTGAGGCCGATGTCGTGCCACCGAAAGGATGCATCTATCGCATGAGCGAGGAAGAGCTCGCGGTTCTCCTCACTCAACTCGACGATCTTTTGGACAAGGGCTGGATCTGCCCTAGTAGCTCACCATGCGGTGCGCCAATTCTCTTCGTACGGAAGAAGAACAAGGATCTGCGCTTGTGGATCGATTACCGCAACCTCAACGCACAAACCGTCAAGAATGCGGGACATCTTCCGCTGATTGACAACCTTCTCGACCGTTTGGGCGGCGCAAAATTCTTCTCGAAGCCAGACTTGAAGTCGGGCTACCATCAAATCTCGATACGCCCGCAAAATTGCTACAAATCCACGTTCAAGACATGGTACGGGCATTTTGAGTGGATCGTTATGTCTTTTGGCCTCACCAATGCCCCGATGACCTTTCAAGCGGCAATGACCAACAAGTTTCGTGCGATGTTGGACCGGTTCGTACTAGTCTACTTAGACGACATTCTCGTCTATAGCCGGACATTGGAGGATCATCTTGAGCACCTTTGACAAGTGTTGGAGACGTTGCGCCGCGCCAAGTACAAAGCCAACCACGACAAGTGCAAATTTGTCCGGCAAGAGGTGGAATACTTGGGCCATTTTGTCATACCGGAGGGCATCAGTCCGTTGTCGGACAAGATTCAAGCCATCCAAGAGTGGCCGGAGCCGAAGACCGTCACAAATGTTTGTTCCTTCCTTTGCTTAGCTGGCTACTATGAACGCTTCATCAAGGGATACTCGAAGATCGCGGCTCCTTTATCCAAATGCAAGGACCGGCCATTCGACTTCGACGACATTGCACGGACTTCCTTTTTGGCTCTCAAAGCCGCATTGCTATCCGCGGAGGTGTTGCGCATCTACGATCCGCTTTTGCCGATATGTGTCACTACGGATGCGTCCGGCTATGGCATTGGTGCCGTCTTCGAGCAACATGACGGTGTGGACTGGCACCCGATTGACTTCTTTAGCAAGAAAGTGCCCGCCGTGTACTCGATTGACGACGCACAAAAGTAGGAATTATTGGCCTTCGTACACGCGCTCAAGCGCTGGCGGCATTTTCTTCTCGGTCGGCGGCAGTTCCGATGGGTAACGGATAACAATCCATTGGTCTTCTACAAGATCCAAGACACGGTCAATAGCACCTATGCCCGTTGTATGGCCTTCATCGACCAATTTGACTTTTTCCCCGACCACATTCCGGGCAAGTCAAACCGTTTTGTGGATGCTCTTTCACGGCGTCCGGACCATTGTACTGCAGTCTACTCAACTTTTGATATTAATGACGACTTGCGGGACAACTTCATCCCTGGCTACAAAGTCGACCTCGAGTTTTGCAACAAGTACGCAAATTGCTCCTCTCCTAATCCGGCGCCACCGCACTATCGGATCCATGAGGGGTCCTTGCTCGTCCACTTAAGAGGGAAGGATCTTCTCTGTGTGCCATGAGATTTACATTTGCGCACACGGCTTCTTGGCGAATTCCACGACGCTCCCGCTACCGGACACTTTGGCGTCAATCGTACGATTGGCCGACTCCGCAAGCGCTTTTGGTGGCCCGATCTTCTCCACGACGTCACACGCTATTGCGAATCATGCGAGGTTTGCCGACGTTGCAAATCCCGCAATCATCATCTGTACGGCGAGTTGCGACCGTTACTAGTCCCCTTGCGGCCAAGGAAAGCGATTGCCATGGACATTACCGGCCCGTTCCCCAAGCACAAGACCGGAGTGGATGGGATTCTCACGGTGGTCAACCAACTCACCAAGTTCGCCATGTTTTTGCCTTGCCGCTATCATGCTAAGGCACCGGAGTTGGTCGAGGTTCTTTACACCGGTTGGATTCGAACCAAGGGTTACCCCAAGAAAATGGTTTGCGACCTCGACACTCGGTTCATGTTCGATTTTTGGTTAGCGCTCATCAAACAATGGGGCTCATCTCTCAAGCCAAGTTCGGTCTGCCAGCCCCAAACCGATGGCCAAACGGAGACGGCGCATCAGACCACACAGGTTCTCCTTCACACTCTCATCCGTCCCGACCAAAAGGATTGGGTTGAGTGGCTGCCGGATGTCGAGTTGGCATACAACTCGTCCATCCACCCGGCTATCGGGATGTCGTCCTTCGATTTCGAGCACGGCTCGCTGGTCACTTCTCCGTTGGACACAATCATTCCACGAACAGCCGAGAGCGAAGACCATCTTCTTTTCTTGCGACGGATGCAAGAGCAACTTGTCAAGGCACGCGACAAGATGGGCAAGACGCAGCAACGCATGAGCCAACAGGCCAATCGCCAGCGTCTTCCTTGCCCATTCCGCGTCGGCGATCTCGTTTGGGTTTCCGCCGCGGAATTCATCCCTGAACAAGATATCTCCCGCAAGCTCCTTCCGAAATGGATGGGGCGTTGACCGATTGTGGCACCCGTTGGGGATGCACCCGAAGGACCTTCCTTCACCATTCAGGTGTCCGCCCACTTGCCCATCTACCCGGTCTTTCATTGCTCCATGTTCGCTCTCTACACGCCAAAGGAACATGACGATTTTCCCGGACAACGATCGGAAGACCCACCCTCTATGGACGGTTTTCAAGAGGTCGGCAACATCATCTCCCAGCGATGCTACGGCAATAGGCCAACCGAGTACTTGGTACACTTTGCGTACTGCAGTCACCTAGTTCACCGTTGGTTAACTCGTGCGGAACTCCAAGCAACAGCTCCGGATGTTCTCGCACGCTACAAACGCAAGATGCAAGGCAAGCGGGTATCTTCGGCTCCTCGTCGCACCCACATCCACGTTCCACCTTCAGCTCGTCAGCTTCGACCTCACCCAGGCTTGACTTCATAAGGAGGGGGATTACATGTTGCGTCTGCAACAGGCTGCACGGGCCACTTTCAGGCCCGTGACGTTTTCAGGCCAAAAGCCTGAAAACGAGGGCCTATAGGCCCCCTGTCATTTCAGCCTGAAAGCCTGAAAACCAGGGCCTACACGCCCTGTGTCGTTTCAGCCTAAATCTGGGCCTTTCCGGCCCTGAGTCTTTTCAGCCTGAAACTGAGGGCCATTTTCAGGCCCTCATGAGTTCAGCCTGCTCCGAAACTCAGGCACCAGACCAGGGTTTTAGCTCGGGCCATTTTTCGCCTATTTTCAAGACAGCCTTCGTTCGAGCTTCAACCCCAGGGTCTGGCACATTTTGGCATTGGCAAGAGCAGCCTCCTGGACAGGCCAGCACTATAAAGGACTGGCCCGCCCTGTAGGCTGCAGGTAGTTCCTAGGTACTTCCTAGGCAATTCATGTGCAGTTCAGGAGGCAGGAGGTAGTCTTCAGGATTCAGCAGCAGCACTCTGGACGAGCGCTGCAGGAGTAGTAGTAGCGTTAGCAGTAGTCTTCAGCGCTGGGCGCTAGTAGCGTTAGCTGCAGTGTCCAGCGCTGGGCGCCATAGCTAGAGTAGTACTATAGAGAGAGAGATTGGGCCGAGGCCTGAGGGACTTACCTGCAGCGCAGCGCCACCTTCACGGGTTAGTACCTGGCATATGAGAGAGAGAGAGAGTTCTTCTTCTTCCTCTTCTCAGTCCACCATCTCCCTCTCACCCTCTCGTCATCTGACTTCACTGCATCAGCAGACTATGAGAGAGAGAGAGAGAGAGAGAGAGAGAGAGAGAGAGAGAGAGAGAGAGAGAGAGAGAGAGAGAGAGCTTGGTGACATTTGGATCCAGACTCGACATTGGACTTCAGACATTTTGACGAGGGATTATTTGGGACTTGTAACAAGACTTGGTGTTGACGACTTTCCCATCCCTCCCCTACTCTTCGTCTGATCCCCTCCTCTTCGTCTGTGCATGTCTGGACCTGGCGCCTCTTGCTGTGTATAGCACCAAGCCCATTCACACCTTGTGGTGAGAATGACGCATGTTTAGTCTGCATTGCGACATTGATTGGGCTCGTCATTAGTATTCTAGCATTCTGCTTCGCTATCTTGTACTACGTAAAAGAGGTCAGTCCCGGTCAGGTCAGGACTTGTACCTAAATCTTCCACTGCGCTATAAAACACCATTGTTGTATGTATCAGGATGTACACTGCTTGTTGAGATTTCACTAGCACTGCATTGTCCACTCAGTCCTTTTCATCACATTGCGGATACTCGGTTATTATGTACATCGCCCAACTGGGCATGTAACAGTAAGACCCCCAACCAGCTGCATCTTGCTTGGAAGCCCAGATCTGCTCTTGACTTTCTGTTACCTGAACATCAGCCAACTGCAGCACCTGGAAACATAGAGTTTCCTGTCAAGTATGAACAGATGCCGCAGCAAGCTGTACAGCACATCAACAAAGCTCAAGATAACATGGTTGCATCTGAGGACAAACACAGCCGACAGTCTGCATTTCAGGTAGGTGAACGAATCTGGGTAAAGTTATCTGAGCTGGGACAGGAGTTGGGAATCTCAGGTAAATTAATGCCACAGTACTTTGGACCCTGGGAAATCCTTTATATAGTGGGAGATCAACCAGATGGTCCTCCATATGTCATTTGCATCCCTTGTGACCTCCACACACACCCTGTTTTCCATGCCTCCAAGTTGGCACCTTTCGCTGAAACCGAGCAGCTTCCCTCAAGAAGATATATGCTGCCCCCACCCATGGATGGACACGCGGACATCGACGACATTGTTGAGCACAAGCTGATGCCTGTGCCCAAGCCTCCAGGCAGGGAACGCCCTCCAAAACCGCAGATGCAGTACCGAGTCTGGTTCAGACACCATACTGGTCCTAAAGAAGATTGGTGGTTCACAAGAGAAGAGCTAATGAAGACTGCTCCCCAA
>BFEA01000085.1:577526-588124 GCA_003427395.1 Chara braunii
GTACTCGGCAGCGTGCCTTGCTCGAAGACCATGAGCTTGTCGATAGCCTTGATCTCGAGCGACTCGACTTGGAACCGCTTGTGCCACGCTGCCTTCAGATCATCCCAGCGGATCTTGGTGTGCAAGTTGGTAGCTACCAGTCCGTACTTGAAAAAGAGATTGTCCAACCAAGTCAGGCACGCGCCCCCTTAGCGAGAGTATAAGTATGCGTGGTGCTTGTGTTCTTTGACATAGTATGGCTGTAGCTGTCTCGCGCGATTCCGAACTCGACGTATTGGCGGTAGTACAGATCCGTTGTTCCAGCTGTTGCGTTGCGGTCTGCTGTAGCTGCACGCCCTCCTTGAGGGAGCCGACGTCCATCTCCAATGCTGCAAGGCGATCAGAGGTGTTGGAAGAGCTTGCATCGAGGGCGGCGACAGGTCCCTGCTCCAGCTGTTGGAGGCGGCCTTGGACTTGAGTTAGCGAGTCGTCGAGGCTGTGGATGTCCTCCTGCTGTGTAATGCATATCGCTAGGAGGTCCGTGAGATGGGAGAGGAGGAGAGCGTTCTTGTTTTCGCTATGCTCCAACTCGCCATTCTCGGCCTCGGTCCGCCATTCCACTGCCATTGTAAGCAAGGTCTGCTCTCCGCTAAATATCTTCTCACGACGTTGAATTCTTTCTTTATCGGCAGCCCTTACTGCTGCCTCGTCATGCTGGCGTTGTTGTTCAAGTGCCAGCGGACGTGCCTGCTCGGCGTCCTCTGCCTTCGTCTGCTGCTGCTGCTGCGTCATCTGCCCGTTTCTTTGTTTCGGTACTCCAGGCCGGCATCCGGGCGTGATAGGCCTCATCTGTTTCTCCGGACCTCTGGTCCATGACGGCTGTTTGTGAACGCAACAGCATAGACCAGGCTGGGGGCCTGCTGACGTGGTATTCCCTGTTGCTGATGTGGCACTGCTGTCGGCTGACGTGGCCTGCTGACGTGGCAACTAACCAATGCCGCCGCAGGGGTTACCCGGAGACAGGTAGAGAAGGTAGGGCGAGAGGTGGCAACAACATAGGTGGGGAGGGTGGGTGGGAAGAATTGCCCAGATAAGGAGCCACTAATCAAAAAAGAAAAGTTTGAACTTTGCAACAAAAAAAAACAATCGAGAAAAGTAAAAAGCCCGACTTTTGCAAGTTCAGGAGGTCTCCCAACCTCCCTTGAAGTGCGAAATGATCGATGAGAGAAAAAATTTCGACTTCAGATTGCAAATGATTTATAGAACTGACTAACAGAATCCTAGAAGTGCGAAAAAAAAACTTCCGAAAAGAAATGACAAGTATTCGGGTTTACTCAGCTGAGAGTATTCGCAATTTGGAAAATAATACCTGCAGGAGGGATTTCCCGTACCGTTTTCAGAAAAACGAATTTCGAAAAAAAGATATTCCGATTTTTTTAAGTAACGGGAAATGCAACAGGAAATCGAAATTTTCAAAAAGAAGGATATTCCGGATTTTCAACAACAAAATTTCGAAATTTCAGAAGGAAAACAAAAAAATGGAAATTTCAGATGTTGCGCTACAACAGAATAGCGAGAAAACAAAATCCAAGAAAAGAAAAAAAAAATCGATTTTCGGCAGTAAGATCCAAATCGTGATTTTGGGGGCTATCTAGTGCGCTCTAATCAATCAATAAAGACTAATCAGCTACCTAGTCCCCGCACACGTGGCAGATCAGGTTGTCCTGATTCACGTGCGGTGCACCGATACCAACTGTTACATGCCCAGATGTACATAATAACCGAGGATCCGCAATGTGATAAAAAGGACTGAATGGACAATGCTGTGCAAGTGGAATATCAACTAGCAATGTGCATTCCGATACATACAAAATGGATTTGAATAGCGCAGGGAAGATTTAGATACAAGACCTGACCTGACCGAGACTGACCTTCATCACGTAGTACGAGATAGCGAAGCAGAATGCTAGAATACTGATGACTAACCCAATCAATGTTTCATCGTAGACCGAACATACATCATGCTCATCACAAGGTGTGAAGGTGCCTGGCGCTGTACACAGAAAGGAAGCGCCAGGTCCAGACAGACACAGACGAAGAGGAGGGGATCAGACGAAGAGGAGAGGGAAAGATGGGAATGTCGTTAACACCAAGTCTTTGTCACAAGTCCCGAATAATCCCTCGTTACAATGTCTGAAGCCCAAAAGTCGAGTCTGGATCCAATGTCACCAAGCTCTCTCTCTCTTCTCTCATAGTCTGCTGATGCAGTGAAGTCAGATGATGAGAGGGTGAGAGGGAGATGGTGGACTGAGAAGAGGAAGAAGAAGAACTCTCTCTCTCTGTTACGAGCCAGGTACTAACCTGTGAAGTTGGCGCTGTGCTGCAGGTACCTCGAAGACGAAGCTGGAGCAACAGCGCTGCAGGTAAGTACCTCTGGCCTCCGCCCAATCTCTCTCTCTCTCTAGTGCTATCCTAGCTATGGCGCCCCACTGGAGACTACAGCTACCTACTGCGCCCAGCACTGAAGACTAAAGGCTAACGCTACTACTACTCCTGCAGCGCTCCCTCCAGAGTGCTGTTGCCGAATCCTGAAGACTACTGCCTCCTGCCTCGTCGTGAAGTGCATGGAAAGTCCCTATGTACTACCTCGGCCTGCCTCCTGACTGCCTGAAGGGCGAGCCAGGCCGAGGCTCTTGCCAATGCCGAAGTGTGCCAGGGGCTGGCGCTGCAGCATCTGCTGAGGCTGGCGTGGGAACAGGCTAAGAATAGCCTGTTCCCGAAACCCTGGTTTGGTGCCTGAGTTTCAGGGCCGGTYGTTCTGATGARCGACCAMRAATGGCCCTTCGTTTYAGGCTAAAAAGGMWATTGCCATTTTTAGTCTGAAACGACACARGGACTGTAGGCCCCTGTTTTCAGGCTTTCGGGCTGAACAGTCACGGGGCCTGTAGGCCCTGGTTTTCAGGCTTTTAGCCTGAATTTCAGGCTTTCAGCCTGACGGATGCTGGACCTGGAAAATGGCCCTCGTGTGCAGGCGCAGCATGTAACACTCTCTCTCTCTCTCTCAGTGTATTTGCCATGTTCGCTATTACGTGGCGTGTGTGTGTGTGTGTGTGTGTGTGTGTGTGTGTGTGTGTGTGTGTGTGTGTGCATGTGTGTGTGTGTGTGTGCGTGTGCACGTATGTATGCGTGCAGGAATGCCGGCCACATTAACAGTCGGTCAGAATTAGATTCTGGCTGCGCAAAGAGGCCCCAGGCCTACGGCGAGGCCTGCGCAACCCGTTGTAGTTCCTCCAGCAGTGGCCGATGCATCCGTGTCACTGCTGCCTATGACAGGTTCCTTTGTACTTTAGTACGGCATATGTCCATCAAGCGGTTCATCAATAGGTAGTAGTGGCAGAATCCAGGAACTGCTTCATCTGTCCCAATATCAACTGCTGCAACTACAGTGCAGCAGTCGGGGCAGTGGCTTGTGCAGCAGGTTAGGCAATCTGTTCGGACGGTTCAGTCACCGGTGCAGCAGGCACAAGTAGTTGGTCCACAGCCACGAGACACGAGTCTAGAGAAGGTAGTTGGATGGGCAGGCACAGGACGATGGACAACCGCGGTCTTGTCTCTTGGGCTAGAGCCAAGTGTCTTGCTCAGTTTCTGTCGTCAGGGGAAGAGATGTGGCAAGAACGTTGTAAAGCACTGCTTGCTACTTGTAAGTTCACCGATATTGAGGGGAAACTAGTTGTGCTCCCGGGGTCACTGTGCGATAACCCTGTTCGCTTCACTGCTCACATCAAATGCTACCTACTGAAGTAGGAGGTGAGTCCAACCAGGCTACAAACGATTCTTCTTCTTCTAAATAGGTAAAGCTTGGACTAGGAGGCAGAGCTTAGCAACGCGAGTAAGGGCTTGGATAACAGAATGACCTTGGGGTACAGACAGAGCAAGTAGGCGGCCATGGCATCGGAGGGAGGAGTGTTGGCCGTTTGTAGTTAGGCTGAGGCGACTGGCATGCATGGAGGCATCCAGTCTAGAAGTCAAGAGGAAGATCCTACTCAGTCCATGAGGATGAGAGAGAATCTTGCCAGGGATGTGTGGATAGACCGGCTTGTAAGGGGCACCAGCAAAGTGTATGGCATGAATGGTCAAACCAAGGCGAGGGGTCCAGTCCAGTTGGTCACCACGGGGATGCAGCCTGAAGAGGGGTAAGGCACCCTCAACCCAGGGAAGCACTGCGAGCACTTCCTTGAGAAGCACATCCGGCCTATAGAAGTAGTAGCCGCGTCTACTCTTGTTGCGGTGGTGGAATCCCTTACCATCTCAAAAGATGGCCAACGTTAATGACTCCTTAGTCACCCCGGAGGCACATTTGGACCACATGAAGCTCTGTTCATCCATGTGTCTGAAACATGCTTGTTGTCTGGGTGACCACAAGGTCCTACGAATCTGGTAGATGTCAACGTAGGTGGTCGTGTGGCTCTCGCAGACGTCGACACTACCTAAGACACTAGTCGTATTTGTGTGATAAGACTGCACATTGCTACCGTGCGCAGAGGCTAAGGCGATCTGTAGTATCTAGCTTAGCCAATACGAAAAGCAGTAGTGTGCCAGGGCTACATAACACATGTAGCTGGTGCTTCCTCCTATGGGGGAAGGCAGCAAAAGACAATAGTCTAGCTGCCGGAAAGTGACAAGCTTCCAATTATGTACCACTTCGGGGTTCCAATGTTTCTAATTGGACCGGGACAATCATAGTGGGAAATATAGCTAGACTTTAAGCCTTGGAAGGGCAGGCCCTCCAAACCTCTTTAGAGTAAGAAAACAAGTGTTACTAAGTGTACAAACCTTCTTAGGAGACGTCAGGAGTTGTAAGCAATGAGGCTGCCCGAGAGAGAGGGACCATTCCTTCTACTGCGGGATAGACCTATAGGATACCGCCTATGATGTTGGACAGCGACTGACAAAGCTAGGGAAAAGGGGATGCATAGGGCCACATGCGTCTTTCTAGAAATCTTGATGGGTATTAATTGATAAGAGAAAGAAACGGGGACAGAGAGACCGAGGATCTCAAAATAAGAGAATATAAAAAAAATAATAACATGAATTTATAGGAGTATCCTATAATAAATGAATGAGAATAGCTTATTTTTAGAAAGATAGCGCGACATGGCAGCATACATCAGGAACGGGGAATTTTCAGTGAACCTACTCCATGGGTTTCCAAAGTCCGTTATGTATGTCCTTCCTTGTTTAATCTGATCCGCGCATCAAATATATTTGAAACCAGAGAGATGACAAGAGCAGGATGTTTACATAGAGGACTGGTTCTCAAAGTATCTTAGGAGAGTCGCCATCTCTCAGACCGCCGAGACTTAGTCTTTTATGGACAAATCCCCGGGAACACGTTCCTGGACTGCACAAAGACCGTTAGTATTAGAGATGATCTCTTCTCCAGCGAAGGTGGAAGAAAGTGAGTGGACAGATATGCAGTCAATTGCAAATGGCCTTCAGGAAACCATCCTCAAAGTGAAACAGGCAGATAGTTGCTTCAAAAGCATAGACCAACGATAGACTTTCTCATATTGGAAAACCGATCAACAGCGGCACCTGGCAGCTTAGAGGGTACTAACAAACAGCAACAGTAGGTTTTCAATTGGTTTATGTGAACGAGTACAGTCCACCGTCCACACTTCATGTAGTAAGAATGAGTCCGAGTGTTGTTTTCCGAACCTGAAAGGAAGACTAACATCTCTAACGATACTACATTCTGATTATTGGGTAGTCCTAGATACGACAGAGAATGTCAAGGATGGTCTTTCCTAAGAGGTGCATATCCCTAAGCATTATAATCCTGCATCGTAGAGATAGCGGGCTTTTCACATGGTGTTTGCAGGACAATGACCTGCTGAAGTTGGAGCTGGACTGCAAGTGGAATTGACTTCCCCAGCAGAATAACATGTAGGAATAGCAACTGCCAGACCATTGGGGGCACGAGTTAAGGGTGTCAAAGGGGTAGGAGTCTGCTCGTCTCCAAGTGGACATGCAGCCGAGTCCGAGCTCAAGCTTGCTCTGCAATATCTGACAATATAATGCCTAAGTGGAATGCCTGAAGTCTTTGGAAGAACATCTTGAGGTCATGGATGGAGTCGTCAAACGATTCATACTCGTTCCTGCGATGTCCAGATCAATAATCAGCTAATCATCTATCCTGCCATCTATGTCTTACAACCATCTCTGAGTCCGAGTACCTGCCTAAAGAAGATGCATACTGCTGCCAACCATGGCTGAAGACACCAACGACGAACTCTGAAGCTGTGATGCTGTATATTCCAAAGTTCAAACCTGGGAGAAGGCCTGCAATCACATCGGCGATTCTCAACAAGCTAGTAGCTTTGAGCTCAGTAACGGATGGAGTAAACAAAAGGCTTTCTCACGGGACTTTCGAAGGGGGAAGGTATGTGAGGATTTAGTCCATCGGCAGTGTCTGAAAGGCCGCGCCTGCCCTAAGTGAAGGGGGGCCTGCAAATATGTGTCAATGCCTGTTTATAGGCCTATGAGACCAGGCTGAGGGGCCCAAGCAGAGCCTGTTGGAACCCCTATGTGGGCATGGATCTTTGACGACGCCTCTTGCGGGGCCCTTTCAGCAAGCATGAGCCCGCCCTAAGTGAAGGCAGGCCCCTGAATTTCAATATGGCCTGAGTTCGTCAATTTTGGCAACGTTTGGTGGGCACCAGACAGTTGCCACACGCCAGTTCGTTACATCCTCCGTACTCGTGAAAATCAGAAATAATTTGTGAGCCTTCTAGGCTCTTCCAGCAGCATCGACGAAGCAGGGCAAACCTCACGTTTACTCCTGGGTGGTTCGGCAGGCCTAACCAATTCGGTCCCAGCCCACTGTCTGAATGGGCCAGGGCACAGACACTTTGGCCCAAACGGAAGCTACTGGAAACAGACGAGGTCCACCCAGACAGCAAACTGGGCGAGCACTTTCCATAAAGGAAAGAGCTTGCCACTGGTGGGGATATTCAGGCACTGGCTTGCGCAAGCAGCAGCGCTGCTGGAGCCAGGCGAGCGTGGGCGTTGAGGAAGAAGACAGGGCGCTGCTGAGGGCAGCGCCATAGCCAGCCCTACATAGCCAGGGCTTGGCTTGGATAGCCAGTGGAGGAGGTGGTGGTCTTCATGTATGGGGAGGAAGACGTGGGTGATGAAGTCAAGGGTGAGAGAGAGAGAAATGAGGTTGATGATGTGCGGGCACGTACCTGGTCTTGGCGATGGTCTACAAGGTCCACATCTTCATGTACTTCGGTCATTGCTGCTGACGTCAACAGGACGCATTGACAATTCGTAGGCTGCTAGTACCTGTGTGATTGTCGTCTGGGCGCTGAGCGCCAAGTAGGAGGAAGGACTCTGGATACATATGTCAGTGGTGGCGAGAGTATGCTCTCATTGACATTCAGATTCAGTGCTTTGGTTCTCCGTTGGTGGAATATCAGTGCATTTCTGCTTTCTGGACAGCGTTGACTTGATGGCTTTCAATGTGATTTTGCAATCTGGATTTCTGTCATTTCGCTATCGTTCATTTTCCTTTCACATTAAAAAAAAAAAACAAAAAAAAGTGGATTCCGTTCCGATTCTTTTTTTCGTTTCTTTTTCTGTTGATTAGCGCCACGCATACGGGATTGGACATTGCAGTTTGGTCTGTTTGCCTGCCTGCATTGTTCCCCTTCCCTCCCTCTTCTTGTTTTCTTTCGGTAATGTGCCACGTCCGCAAGTGCCACGCCGGCAAGTGCCACATCAGCAGCCTGAATGCTCAGGCGCAGCGCACAAATCGCCGCTCAACAGCAGGCTGCCGCTCCTGCACACACCCCAACCAGCCCTCCGGATACCACAGCCGACATCGGCCACAACCATGGCCACGTCAACCGCTGCCGCACGAGCAGCAGTATCTCAGGTATGCAGTTCCGGTGGGGAACAGGGACTTGTCAGTCCCGTACTCCAAGGCATGCCAGGCCAACAGCCCGACAAGTCCATCTCCGACTTCGCCGCTCACATCCTCGCTTTCAGCAAACTGGTGACCAACGAGAAGCAGTGGCAGACTGAGGCTGCCGCCGAACTATTACGGCGACAGCAACAAGCGGCTCAAGCTCAGCATTGGCAGCAGGAGGTACCAGCTGATCCCATCCAGCGCCTTCGGCAAGACGCTGCGGTAAGCCTGCAACAGCAAGAGATGGAGTAAGCAGCCACACTGCGCAGCTGTCATTTTATCGGATGGTCACGACCAACTGTCGGTGGAAGAGGAGACTAAGGAGGACATCTCCGAACTCATTGACTCGTGTTGACCTGCAAGTGGCAACAGCACAAATTGCAGCAGCTCAAGCGCGTCATTGTCGAAACGCGAGACTCACAAAGTCAAACCAACCACAGTTTCAATGCGCGCCTCGACCACTTGGAACAAGACACTGCCGCCTCGGCAAGCGCCGGACCAAGTAGCAGCCAGCCGTCAACGAGAGAGTTGGAGCAGCGCATTGACCACGTGGTCGCCACAATCAGCAACCTTGGCACATTCATAGAACCAGCGACGATCAGCCAGCAGCTCACCACGTTGAAGGCCAAGGTCTGACTACTGCAGCAGCAACCTGCAAACAGCAGCAACCCACCTCCGTTCAAGATGCCAAACTTCTGAATTGAGAAGTTCGACGACTACACGAAGGCCGGCCCGCTTGCTTGGTGGCAAGGTTTCACCACCGAACTTGGACTTCACGAAGTCCCCGAGCGCCTAAAGATTGCAGCGCTCTACCTCAATTCCACCGGTGCATGCCAAATTTGGCTTAACCACCTTGCGGTCAAAGAGGGGGTCAACATAGAAAACCTACACACCAAGCTGGATTGGGACGCCATCACCAGACAGTGGAAATCACTTTTCATTGAGCAAGACACGAAAGCGAAGGCCATTGATCAGCTTTTAAAGATGTTGCAAGGAAGTCAACCTGCACGCGATTGGTTGACCAGATGGCAAATTCGTCATCCCGAACTTGAACTTGCCGTTGGAACACATCAGACATGAGTGCTTTCAACGCTCGGCGGACTCCTTGACATCGTTCCTTGGACAAATGGAGGACTATGACACGATCATCACTCGAGCTCACGCCATCATCCAAACCAATCGGCAGGCCGCTAACGAAAGACAAGGGCAGCCGAACTTTGTGGAGAAAGGAAAGGGGCAACGGATGCAGCCCGTCTCTGCCTTCCAATCAAGTGGACCGAATGAAAACCCAGCATCGACTTCAGGGTCAAGTGAAGGAGACCAAGTCAATGTCATTCCGCTGCGATGCACCAACACACGAAAGAAGAAACCGAAATCAGCGTCAACGTCGGAAGTTGGATGGACGAAGTTCCATCTTACGGAGGAGCAATACAAGCTCCGCATAAAGTACAAATGCTACTTTTGGTGCAACAGCACCAAGCACACTCCGACTCAATGCCTCGACAAGGGCAAAGACGATGTTTGTCCACAGCCAAGTCCAACTCAATGCCAAGACAAGGACAAACACGATGTTTGTCCACAGCCAAGCTCGGGAAACTGAGCTCCACAGGAAGTGAGGCGACTTCACTTCCCCTTCCGCCGAACACGGTTGCGTTGCTAGCAACCTCCTACACGTTCGGGGAGCATGCGGATGTCGCACATTTTCGGGAAGACTTCAAAGACAATGTTGTCCAGCTGGTCCCTCCGTTGGACCTACCCCTCCACGTGCAAGACTCTCACGTATGCGCGGTTTCATCACCGTCGGCAAGCGAACCGATTTCATCGCCGACACTTCTATCATCCGGGGACTCATTGGTGTGCTCAAGATTTGAGGACCTCAACCCGTTGACGACCGAAGACTTCCAATGGTTGCCTCTTCCCCCATCTGGTTCATTGTCGAAACCATATTGCAGCGCCTTGATGGCAGAGCTACGCAAGTACTTGCACGCTGCAGTACCAACTCTGTTGATGGACGGCAGA
Source organism: Chara braunii (assembly GCA_003427395.1). Taxonomy (NCBI): domain Eukaryota; kingdom Viridiplantae; phylum Streptophyta; class Charophyceae; order Charales; family Characeae; genus Chara; species Chara braunii. The sequence continues at coordinate 587,497 of BFEA01000085.1, forward strand.
GTAGCGGTTGTTGACCTTCGCGAGTATATTGCGAAGATCGACTGCGAGTAAGCCACGCAACAGTACGATGACATCGACGCACCGTTACTTTACATCCGCATTCAAATCGGGAAGGCGACCTGCAGCACCTTGATCAATTGTGGAGCTACTCGCAATTACATCACCCAAGACTTCATGGTGCGCACCGGCCTCGGCCCGCCCGTTCGAAGGAAGTCACAGCCCAAGCAAGTCACGTTGGCCGACGGTCACACGCACAAGTCCATTGCCCAATGCGTTGACGCAACACCCATGTACTTTGCCCCGCACGCACGCAAGGCCATGTCCTTTAACATTTTGGACACAAAGTTCAACATGATTTTTGGGCATATCGTAGCTGTGAAGCAAGGACCACCCGGTGAACTTCTACCACCGCACCATTCACATTCGTGATCGGAGCAGGGTACTCATCCCATGCACGGTTCCTCCACCTCACCCTTCGATTGGTTGTCACGTGGTCTCCACGGCAAGCATTCGCAACTCCATTGCATAACAAGATGTTGAGGAAATGGGCATTTGTTTGTTACACGCCCTCCCTCCTCCCGACAAGCCTGCGATGGAAGTGCCACTGGATCCACGCTTCGAAGCTCCC
>BFEA01000085.1:588549-605092 GCA_003427395.1 Chara braunii
GTTGAGGAAATGGGCATTTGTTTGTTACACGCCCTCCCTCCTCCCGACAAGCCTGCGATGGAAGTGCCACTGGATCCACGCTTCGAAGCTCCCGCCGGAGTCGTACCGGATCAGCAAATTCTTCACGAGATCATCCTCGAAGACCGGGCCTTACCTCTGCACCGATGTATTTACCGCATTAGCGAGGAGGAACTCGAAGTGCTTCCAACGCAAGTCGACGACCTCATTGCCAAGGGCTGGATTCGCCCTAGTTGCTCGCCCTACAATGCACCCGTTTTCTTCGTCGAAAAGAAGAACAAGGAATTGCGCCTATGCATTGACTACCGCAAACTTAACGAGCAAACCGTTAAGAATGCTGGCGCCCTCCCGCGCATTGACAATCTTGTCGAACGTTTGGGCGGTGCCACGTACTTCTTTAAGTTGGATCTCAAGTCAAGTTTCCACCAAATTGAGATCCATCCACGAGATCGGTACAAGACCGCGTTCAAAACACGATACGGACCCTCCAAGTGGGTCGTAATGCCATTCGGCCTCACGAACACCTCGGTCACCTTCCAAGCGGCAATGACGACGGAGTTTCACAACATGTTGGACCGGTTCAGCTCGACGACATCTTGGTGTAGTCAGACTTTGGACGAGCACCTCAAGCATCTACACGCAGTTTTGGATAGGTTACGTACGTCCAAGTAAAAGGCCAATCGTGCCAAGTGCGAATTCGTGCAACAAGAGCTCCAGTACTTGGGCCCCTTTTCAAGGCATCCGTCCGCTCGCGGACAAGATCAAGGCCATTCAAGATTGACCGAAACCGACGAACACTACAGAAGTTCGTTCTTTTATGGGATTGGCCAGGTACTACCAACACTTCATCGACGGATACGCACGGATTGCCGCACCTCTCCAAAGGTGCCCTTCCACTTCACCGACGAAGTCCGGAGTTCGTTCCAAAAATTGAAGACGACGTTGCTTCTCGCTCCCGTCTTGAGCATCTACGATCCCACCTTGTTGACGAGAGTGACCACGGACGCTTCCAGCTACGGCATTGGCGCAGTTTTGGAACAACATGACGGAGTAGATTGGCATTCGGTTGAGTACTTCAGCCAATAAGTGCCTCGCATTTGTCACGGTACTTGAGCGTTGGCAACACTTCCTCCTCGAGCATCATAGGTTCACTTGGGCAACGGATAACAACCCATTGACCTACTACAAAACAAAAGACACGGTGAGTACATGGATGGATGTATTTCATCGATTAATTCGACTTCACATTTCGGGTCTCTCAAACCGAGCCGTAGATGCTCTATCGTGAAGATTGGATCTTTGCGTCGATTCATCACGTGCTCAACTTCGACGACGACCTACATCAGCATTTTGTACGTGCATACAAGTCGGATCCGAAATACGCCACTCTTTACGAGCAGCTTTCTTAGGATCACCCGTCGGCCAGCTACTATCACATTACCGACGGCTACTTGCTCCTTCATTCATGAGGCAAGGACTTACTATGCGTCCCTCGATACCGTCGCTTACGAACTCGCCATCTCGGCGAGACCACGACTCGCGACTCGCCGGCCACTTCCGTGTGAACCATACAATCGCAAGACTCCGACAACGACTCCGATGGGGCCCAACCTCATTACCGATGTCACCCGGCATTGCGAATCTTGCGAAGTTTGCCGACGAAGCAAACACCGCAACCACAACCCCTATGGCAAGTTGCGCCAGTTGCTCCAATTGCCTATCCCTTGGGAGCCCGACCTCTCCATTGCCATGGATGTCACCGGCCCATTCCCCCACGATCGCTTCGGACATGACGACATTCTCACGGACGTTGATCGTTTGAGGTAGTACGTGTGATTCCTTCCTTGCAAGTTCCACCCCACGGCTCCCGAGCTCACACGACTCTTGCACACCGGCTGGATTTGCAGCCACGGCATTCCGAAAGACATCGTCAGCGACCGCGACACTCGCTTCATGTCGGCATTGTGAACTTCTCTCATGAAGTAGTCCGACACCGAGATGAAACCGAGTTCGTCTCGGCATCCACAAACGGATGGGCAAGTGGAGCGGGCACATCAAACCGCTCAAATGATGCTCCGTACACTCATCCGTCTGGACCAAAAGGATTGGGTTGACCGCCTCCCCGACATCGAGTTCGCCTACAACACTTTGTTTCATCTGGTGATTGGCATGACTCCATTCGAGTTGCACCACAGTGGGCCGGAAAGGTCGTATCTTCGCTGTACTTTTATTCCAGCAGACTGCCGACATTGACGCCCTTTGCTCTTCCGCCTCCATTCGGAAGTACTGGAACTTGCTGGCTCAAGCTCGCGCGAACATGCACAAGGCTCAAGTTCGCATGCAGCAGCAAGCCAATAGGCGTCGCGTGTCATCTCCTATCCGCGCCGGCGATCTTGTTTGGGTCTCGTTGAAACAGTTTGCACTCGAACAAAATGTTTCGTGCAAGCTACTCACCAAGTGGTTTGGACCTTGGACTGTCACGTCAGCCGAGGGCGACAAGCCTGATGGCCCGTCATTTGTGATCGACATCCCGCCTCACCTACTGGTCCGCCCGGTTTTTCACGCTTCTAAGCTGGCTACGTATACACCAGCCAAGAGCGACAACTTCCCGGACCGACGATCGCAGCGCCCTCCGTCTATGGATGGTCATTAGAAGATCGATCGCATCGTCACGCACCACAAGTACGACAACAAGCCAATGCAGTACAAGGTTACATTTAAGTGGTGTGACCACGACGACACACGGTGGATTTCGCGAGCAGACTTGCAAGCATCCACACCGCTGATCTGCGCCAACTACCAGCGACAACAACTAGCCAAGGAAGCTTCACAGCCTGCCCCTCCCACCCGGACTCTGATCCCTTCCTCCGATAGGCAGCTTCGCCCTCGCCAGTAAGCTCGGGCTTTCAAGGAAGGGGGCGTGTGGCATTCTGAGTTCCACACAGGCCCTACCGGGCCTGACTAGGTAGGACTAGGGGTTGGTTAGGGGGTATTTAAGTTCAGATAGGCCCTGTGTCATTTAGGCCCAGTTTAGGGCCCGTAGGTCCATTTAGGCCAGGTTAGGTGTCAGGCCCTGGCGGATGTTTTTGCGCCAAACCCTGGAGGCAGCGCCATTTCGTTAGGCGCTGCCCGTTGAGGCCCAGCCTCAGTTTGGGCGCCAGTTTTAGGCGCCAGATTTTGACTCGAGGCATATCGGAGGCTGGACCAGCACTATTTATAGCTGGTCCGCATCAGCCTCAGTAGGCATTCGTTGAGACATTCTTCGGGTAGTAGTGCAGTCGAGGATAGGTAGAGCGGTAGTCTTCCAGCGCTGGGCGCTGTGTTAGGGTTTCAGCCACGAGCTAAAGCTGCACTCTACTGCAGCGGAGGTTAGGGAGAGGTCCGGCTATGGCGGAGGCCAGGGGACTTTACCTGATGACTTACCTGCGACGCCATCGTTCCAGCTTCGTCTTCAGCGCGTCCATACCTGTATCAAGGCGACACCTTTCGCAGGTCAGTACCTGGTACACAGAGAGAGAGAGAGAGAGAGAGATCTTCTTCCTCCTCCTCCTTCAGTCCATCGCCCTCCTTCTCCCCCTCCAGCGCTCTGGCTCCTTCTCTTCCTCGTTGGACTATGTGAGAGAGAGAGAGAGTCTTCCTCATCTGTGTATGTGTGCCTGGCGCCCTTCGTCTCTGTGTCCGGCGCCAGGCCATTCACACCGTGTGATGATGACGGTGATGGTGATGTTCAGTCCGTGTCACGGCATTGATTGGGTCTGATTGTTCGTATTTCAGTCTTCCACTGTGCTGTCATTGCTCCATCTTTGAGAGGTCGGTTCTTGGTTCTGGTCTGCGCCATTTGGCATGCGACAGCGACCGAACCATAAACCATAACCAAAGGTTTTTTCTTCCTCAGAAGCAGGATGACCCTAAGCTAAATGGCCCAAAGGTTGGCCCTTTCGCCAGACCAAGGCCAAAATCCCAACCTTGACCCCTCATTATCTCCGCGACCCTTCCTAAGGAACCTCAAACAGTGTACCTCTGTGCACACAGTCCTACCATGAACCCGCTCTGAGCTGTGCAATGCTGAACTGATCATGCACCATGCAAGGGAACAATTCAGGTCTGGTTGTAGTTCCTCACTCTCTTCCCATATCTACCCACTTCATTATGTGCTGACCTCCTTGCACTGATGAAATGTTAGTAACCCATGCCAGCTGGAGTGTGACCGATACTCTCCTGATTACAGTAATTTCAGCTACATGGATATGTCCAGCGCCAGACATTTTAGAAACCGCTCTCCAAAATGTCCCTGCCTGATGGCTCAGTGGTACACACACATAACTACTGTTGTTGGCAAACAGATCAAGATTGTGAATCCAGTCGAAAATACAATGAGGTTGCAAGGAGGGGGGGGGGGGGGGGGGGGGGGGGGGGGAAAAAAAAAAAAAAAAAAAAAAAAAAAAAAAAAAAAAAAAAAAAAAAAAAAAAAAAAAAAAAAAAGGGAAAAAAAAAAGAAGGGGGGGGGGGGGGAAAAAAAGGGGGGGGGGGGGGGGGGGGGGGGGGGGGGGGGGGAGGAAGAGAGGAGAACAAAAGTAAAAACAAACAGGAAACCACTCTCCTGTATTGTACTCAGAGATACCCCCTTTCCATGCTATCCTTCCTCTTATGCATTGGTTTGTTGCCAGCTTGACCTTGTGTGCTTCACTCGCTACTTTCCTTTCCTTTGTTCCAGTCCTTCCTTCACTCCCTCCCACTGTTTTGTTTTTCTCTCCTCCCCTACCACCTCCCTTCGACTTCTTCCATTCTTTGCTGCCTTCGCTTGTTTCGCCTCCTTCCTTGCACTTGTTTTCTGCGATTTTCTTCCTCTCAATACATCTCCATGCTTCGTTTCTTTTCCTTTCTCTATATCCTTCACCTACAAACCTCCTTTCTTTCCTTTCCCCCCTCCCACTTTGCTTATTTCCTTCTTGCTTGCACGTGACTAAGTTCCTCCCACATATGCCCTTCACCACCCCCCTCCCCTCTTCTTCCCCCCTGCCCCCGTTCCCTGCCATCCTCCTCTTCCTTTTTTGTAGCAGGACAGACTAACTGGCTTTTGTGCAACACTCTAATCAACTCCTTTGCATGGTGACTTTTTTTTCGCTGACTACAGCACAGCAACCCCTTGTGACGACTCCATGAACAAGCAAACCAGAGTTTGATCAGCTGGATTTCTTCCTTTTTTCTTCCTCCAGCCAGTACTCACTCAGCATCTCTCTTGTGATCTTCCACTGAATGAGAGAGAGAGCGAGCATGAACACATAAGCACCTCGACACTGTTCGATAGGCAACTCGACACTGGTCTTTTGACTTCTCCTGCAGTGCCAAAGACATCCCTTGTAGTGGTCTCACAGTGGTGACAACAGCACCATGAAACTGCTCTTCCTTTTCCCCTCCATAGAAAAGGAGTATGTAGTGCAGCTCATGACTCTGAAACATGACAACCTTGTGGACTGACAATGTTTTCCCGTGAGTCTGAAGTCGCAGCAAACACAAAAATGGGAAACCCCTAAGACCCACTTTCAGCCCATTTCATTCCAAGATGACAGGCCTTCGCACACTGCCTCCCCTAAATGTCTTAGCTTAGAATTGTGTTTTTGTTTTTCAACTATTTGACTACACCATACAAACAACAATTGAATATTTATGGCAAGACGACTATCGATTCTTAAACAACCTATATTTTCAACATTCAACAATCATTTGGTAGATTATCCAAGTCCTAGCAATCTCAGCTATTGGTGGGGTATTGGATCCCTTGCTGGTATTTGTTTGGTAATCCAGATAATTACAGGCATTTTTTTAGCAATGCATCCATCCAAAGCAAAGACGCCCCTTGTACCTTTCTTTCCACTCCATCAAACACATCGCCAGTGAAGATAAGATCCGGGCCGGGTTTTTTCCCATCTACTACAAATCAAATCGCATCTTACTTAGTAGATGGTTGCCTCTTAGTCTTTGAGTGAAGGATTGATCTAAACTTATGTTTTTTTTTGTCAAACGTCGTCTCCACAAGGCGCCTTCAAGAATCCACCAAGAGCTAAGGTTTCTTGACAACTCTTTGGTATAATGGATGGGACTAATTGGGTGGTTCCGGAGATTCTGACTTTTCTTGCTTCTAAAATAGGTTTGACATTTTCAATCGCGTTAACAAAATGCGTTTCTCTTTTCCACTTTCCATTACCCTGGGACTCGACCCTATCAAAGGATCGAAGAGAAGGCGCTAACGCGAAGTTCTGAATCTTAATTGGGGAATACAGCCTTGTAAGATTTACTTGGAGAGCCGTATGCAATGAAAGTTGCGCGTACAGTTCGGAGGAGAGAAAAAACAAAGCATTTCGAATTTTGTGACATCCAGCGTCATCAAAGTGACCTCACATTATTCATGCAGTGCTCTCAAAGTCAGTCAATAAAATAGCATACCCTCCTTTGCCTGGCCACGAAACAGATCTACCCCCTTCTTTCTCGTCATTCTACAAACGTCCTTTCTCTCAAGTGCCTTTAACATTCCATTCATGTAACCTTCTACACTGCTGGATATCAGGTACATAAGTTCATGTTCACGACTCGTCCATGTTAGCAAGGAGCTGAGCTCACTCGGACAGAACTCTCTTTGACTGCATCCTATGTGAAGGTTTTAAGAGGGGCAGGGAGGAAACAAGAGAGGGGGCAGGGAAGGTGGGGGAATGAGGGGTGTGCAGCAGACAGCCATGTACAGTGAGGCATCAATGAGGAGAGCGGCAACAGACAGACAAGAGATACAGGCAATCGACAGACGGACAGAGACAGATGGGTGAGCAGACAGATGGGCAGAAAGACATGGCAGGCAGGCAGGAAGGTTGAAAGGCAGACAGCCAGACACACGGAGGCAGAGAGAGAGAGAGAGAGAGAGAGAGAGAGAGAGAGAGAGAGAGAGAGAGAGAGAGAGAGAGAGAGAGAGAGAGGGCATTGATCCAAGCTGGAGACACGCCTTCAGGGACTAGACTATTTTCTGAGTGTTTCCAGGGTGTAAAAGCTTACAACAACAACATATGCGCCCATGTCGATGCTGGGAGTGTAAGTGGGGAGGTTCTTCCCACGAATGCAGACTGCAATATTGGATGCAAGACGGCCTAGAACCATGTCTGATGCATCCACCACGAACCACTTTTTCTCCTTGTTAATGTGCTCTTCTGCCTTCGGGTAGTATGTATTGTTCCACACATCCTGCAGTGCAAAGCGATGAGAACAAATCAACACATAGGTCAACATCAAATTAACAAACACAATGACATCACTCTTGATCAAACCGATACACAGAGAGAAACAGCGTCAAAAACCATGCCTCTTCTGCATACGCGCAATAACCAATATGCTTGTCCAACCAATGAAGGAGTGATTACATGCAACAGAATGTGAGCTTTGGTCCACGACCTGAATTGGAATCTTCCCTAAGAGACCAACACTGTGCATGATCGTAGGCTCAAATGCCTTATACCATTGGATGAATATGATCTCACCAAGAACTGACTTGAAGAAGGAGGCAGGTTATCCAACCCATGCACATGTACATGTGGTGTTGTTTTTGTCAGCCAACAAGTCTCCTCGAAATCCGGCGGAAGAGTGGGAATTTCGCAGCCTCCTACAATTCAGAAGGCTCTGTGCAAACCATCACTGTAAAAACAGACCTGATTAGTTTCGAGGGGCAGATTTTTCGTGACACAGCCAACTGGTAACAGGCCAGGCCTCCAGGGAGACTGATCAGCGTTTTGATGTGGCCCAACGGCATTACAGAATTCAGTGTTCTGGGCATGGACCACTTGCCAGAGAGGTCTTCCAGGCCAAGGAAGGGGGGGGGGGGGGGGGGGGGGGACAACAAACCATGTGCAGCTCGTAGCTCAGTTGCTAAGAGCTCTGGCGTTGCAAACATCATTGAGGTGGGTTCAGCATACACTCATCCACTCCTGCCCGTACTTAGTTGTTGTTAGATTGACACCCCACACACGTCCCCCAGCCACAGTATACACGAGCAGGTACGATACTGCACGGAGTATTTAGGTGGGGGGCCCAGGGGGGGCACTATCCCATGGAGCACCTATGGCGGTGGGGCATCTTGAGTGGTAGGGCAAGGGGAGGGAGCATCCCTCTGTGAAGGCATCATCCTGCCGCTTGCTCGCCTGCCTGCAAGAAGACGACAACGTCGTCCTCATCGGTGGACACAGACAGGCCCTCGTCCGTCACACCATCAACAGCCCCAGACTATTGATTTGCGTCCAGGCCCCGACTTTCAAATCCGGTCTGCATTGCACAATCTTCTCTCACAGGCTGCTACTGGCAATTCGCAACAGATGGAATCTGTCATCCAGCAAGCAACGTCAATTTGGCGTGCCCGCCTGCTGCAGTGGTTGAGCAATAATATCTCCAATGCAGTTATGACTGCGCATATCCGTCAGCTTGAATGCCTGATTCAAAAGTATCAACATGTCCGCCAGCGATACACAGCTCAGTCTCGAGATACCTTCCTTGATCATATTAAAGTTGTGCACATGCACGGGGTGTCTCAGGCAATGGGGCTGCAACAAGCCTTGCATGCACCCCAGCTGCTCCACTTGCACCCTGACCTTGATGCCGCAGCACACCTGTGTATTTGTGTAAGTTGTTGCCGCCAACTCGCATCCAATTCTCTAATTTCATTGCGCTCAGCGTCACACTTGGGATCTCCCTGCTTGACCCTCATACTGTCAATGTCGGAAAGTGTTTCCTGACTGCTCACACTTAGTCGACGACCATGTTGTTACAGCCGACTGCGACATCATTCCTGATGATCGCCTCCGCGACTTGTTCCATGAAGGCTCGAAATATCGTCTTAATAAACAAATCGCTGATGTGCTTCAGGCTGTTAGAGTCGGCCTTGACGAGTATATTGCTAAATACTTGAGGTCGGTCTCCAAGCAGCTTCGGCCGGCTACTCTGAACAAATTGCACCAGTGGCGCTCAACCGTTCTCACACGTTGCCAAAGCAACATCTCATCCCCCCACACTACCACACGACAACCGCACTCCCTTCACTCAGTGCACAGGGCTTTGAGACACCTTCAACAACACTTTGCTATTGTTCCTGTCGACAAGACCTCACATAACTTGGCAATCTGTTGTAAAAATTGGTACATGTCTCATCTATCTGCTCATTTGGACAACCCTACCTATGATGTGCCTCTTGAGTCTGTCGCAGATATCCTAGAACATCACGCGCTCTGGAATCATCGGTGGGGATATACACACAAAGACACGCTGCCATATTTGTACTACGCACTTAAAGCGCACAAATCGCCCCCTAGGCTTCGCGGTATTGTCGGCGTCACGGAGCGGAATAATCTCTCCCTGCAGCAGCGATCTCGATCAGTTGCGCCATCTATTCATGCAGTCCACCATCGACCTCCCCACAAACCCTTGGCTAGTACTACCGTCGCTTCTGCCCGCCTCAGCGTTGCACTACAAAGGAGTCGTTGAAACTCTCTGTGAGAAGGATAATGTGTTGTATCAGCAAAGCGGTGTGAGACGGTGTTGGATCGTGCAAAGCGCTGAGGAGGTGATGCTTGATCTCAAACGTAATTCCTCTTCTCTTCGTGACCATGCTCCTCGCACTGTTGATTTCACAACTATGTATACCAATCTTCCTCATGACCATATTTGTCATAATGTATCAAAAGCGGTTGAGGAAGCCTATACATGTGCCTTACAACAACACGCACAGGGGCGCACACATCCTCCTACCCTTAACACGATTGTTAAAGGGCCCCGTCAAGGGGAGTGGACGGTTGATACCGGACCAAACACCTTGACCGTTTCACAAATTCTTGAACATCTCCATTTCATTGTGACAAACGCGTATCTTTATGCAGCGGACGGCACCTCGCGACATCAGCTGATTGGCATCCCGATGGGGACTAATTCTGGTCCGGAGATAGCTAATTTAACATTGTATTGGGATGAGGCTCGATTTGTTGATGACCTCCAGCAGTGTGATCTTCGAGCAGCTCAACGGTATGCGTTCACATACCGCTTGATCGATGATGTTCTCTCATGGGGACATCTGCCACCACCGTCAGAACACTATGGCCTCGAATGGAAGGAGACCACAGCGCCTGATGGCTCTTCCACATTCTTAGGTGCATGCCTCCAAGTCCGCCCTGACAGTTCCCTGCGTATGAGTGTCTTTGACAAAGCAGCTAAATGGAATTTCCTTGTTATTCGTTATCCTAGTGCTACGTCTAACGCCCCTGCACACCAGCCGGCGAGAGTGTTTACAAGCCAGCTTACTAGGTTTGAGTATGTCTGCAACAACTGGTATGATTTCAAAACTGCAGCAGCGATGCTCACACGCCGCATGCTTTTTCGTGGGCACACTCCAACAACGCTTGCGAAAGGATGGACTTCCTATATTCGTAAACGTCAACACAGGTACCCTGCGCACGTGACCCACCTCTCCAGCTGGTTCCGCAACATGCTTCGATGGTCTATTCATCACCCGCTTTCTCGGGTATCCACACACTGTCCTCGAACTACGCTTGTCACAACCCCTTCTTCATTATCGGCGCCTGTCACACCTATCACAGCCTCTTCTTCATTACTTGCGTCTACCGCACCTGCGTCCTCATCAATCTTAGTAACCCCTTCCATGCCGTTTGTGACCCTAGCTGCTCCTTTTCGGTTCGCAACCTCTTCCTCGCCGGCCTTGGTTGCTTCTACGATTGATTCCGCAGGAGCAACTCGACCCGCAGCTGCTGTGTCGCCCTTGGTCTCGGTGTGTTCCTCCATGGCATCCGGTGCCACCGCAGTTGTTGTGTCGCCCTTGGTCTCGGTGTGTTCCTCCATGGCATCCGTGAACACCGCAACTGCTTTGTCGCCCTTGGTCTCGGTCCGTTCCTCCATCGCATCTGTGGCCATGCCTGCATTTCCACCTGCAGAGTCCCCTCTTCGGGTCTCACCTACGACTGCCCCCCCTGTCTCTACTTCAGCCACTTCACCACCCCTGACTTCATCCCCCCCATCTTCACCACCTATATTTCCCCTAATTTTATCACCGTCCGTTACCCACCTTCCGACAACTCTACCACCCCTGTCTTCACCACTCCTACCTCCCCTGGTTTTGTCTCCATCCGTTACCCCTCTTCCTAATCCACAAACCACTTCGTCCACACAGACTCCGTCATTATGTTTTGCCCCTGCAGAAAGCCCGCTTCGTCGTCCTAGACGCCGACTTCCACCTACTTCCCAACTTCAGCTTACTCCCCTTTCCTCCATCTCTGTTCTTKGACGAAGAAGAACCCGTTCATTCTCCCCACCGCGGCCCTCCCCAACATCCCGTCCTCGTCTTTTGCCGCCCCAAGCATCCTTACCACACATGCAATGCTCTTCGACTGCAGACCTTTCTGCAACGCGGCAAACACAAAACAGGAGGGATGATGGCGAGGGGCTATCCGAGGATGAACTTGGCAAGGGGACTATAGGAGATTCTGTAGAAAATCCGCCTAACTGGCCTCCACCGAAACTGTGTGGTCTCGCTGCTACTAACATCTGTTTGAAAGCCTATCGTCGGGAACCATATACTCACTCTGATTTCTTGTCCATTACTTCCGATCTTGATGCTCAGGAACGTGAGTTATATGGCGATAACCTGACTCTGCATCCCCCACAGGATAGTAATTACACTCCACATGGGGGATTCAATGTCTCCACATGATAAGGCGCCGGCTTGATATACAGTGTGCCCCTTCGGGTGGCGACCCGGACCACTGTTCGCACGTTTGTGCCTATATTCTACATACTCCTGGCCATTACACCGCTCTTGTCCGTGCCTCTGGTTCTTGGGAATTATGGAATGGCGGTGCTATGGTGCAAACTATTACTGCCATCCGTGATCTCGTGCGTAATTACCCTAACCTGCAACTGTTCCAGATCATTGACCCTATGGGTACCTCGTGTACTTCCATGCCCACCTCTACGCCTATCTCTGTGCCTACCTCTGTACCTGTCTCTGTGCCTGTTTCTGTGTCTGTCTCCTTCCAAATTACTGACTCTGTGGGTACTACGTGTACTTCCGTCCCCGCCTCTGCACCTGTCTCTGTGCCTGCCTCCACACCTGTCTCCATGCCCGTTTCTGTGTCTGTCTCCGTGCCTACCTCCATGTATGTCATCGTGCCTGTTTTAGTCTTCATTCCCCCACATGCTGCACTAACACCTTGTGACCTCCTTTGTGAGATCACTGACACAGTTACACTTGGTTGTGGAAATCATCACTTTCTCGACATCACTACAACCGTATAATTTTTCAGGCCCGTTGTCGGCAAGGATGCCACCTGTATCCGGATTGTGAACATCCTCTACATCCAGATGCAGTATGTCCCATCTGTGCCTGCGGGCGCTATAGTGAATGTGCACTTAACGGTGATGGTGAACGCCCCACAATCGTCATGGCCTGCAACCGGCATGCCCTCTGTCGTGCATGCTTCAGAGGTATGGTTAATGCTGGCCGCCCTGGCTCCTGCTGTGACGAAGTTGCTTACCTTAATGGTTTTCGTCCTGTAGATCGGCGGGAGGCCTGCTACCATCGCCCGCATCCTTATGACAGTTGTCCTATCTGTCGTGAGGGTCTTACTTAGACGCACCTTGCACCTTGACAAAAATGTGCAGTTGCGCTGAAAAGAGTGTACAAGAATGTGCAAAGGTGGGGACCCTTCACTAAAACTGCAAAACTGTGAAGAATGCAGTGAAAGAAGAACATAAGTTTGTTTCATCTTACTTTGTTTGTACCCTGCACCCTAACACCCTCAAAAGAAAAGTCCGAAGGGTGAAAATGAAGATGAAAAATGAAGAAGGAAGTGCAGGTGCGCTGAAAAGCGAACGTGGTAGACTCTTCACCAAAACTGCAAAATTGTGAAAGAAAGAAGAATGCAGTGAAAGAAAGAAGACATTTGGGTCACTTTTTTTTGTTTTTTCTCCCTTTGCCTATCGGTTTTCCTTTCCTGCACCTCTCGTCCTTATGTTTAACACCTCTTCCTTCACCCTGCCTCTTTCCCATAGTGTGCAAGTGGGCTGTTATGGCATACGGGGATGGGGGTAGCTCGCGCTCAACTTCATCAACGTGGTGAGCCTTGTACGTTAGAGGCATAGTGGAGGAGGCGTTACGAAGACTGAGAAACTGAATGATTTCAATGTGTCTTTGTTTTTTGTTTTTATCCTTTGATTCAGTGTAAACTTTTTTTGTAAAACACTGAAAGAAATAATAATACTGTGAAACAAAAAATAAGAGGACATTGTTTTGTGTCATTCTAGTTCGTCTGTCTCTTTGCCTATCTGTCCTTTCGTTTTTCTTTTCTTTGCTCATCTTATTTCTTCTTCTACTTCACGTGCTTACGCTCTTAGTCAATAGTTCTGTGACAATATATATATATATATATATATATTCGTTCTATCCTTCATTTCAGGAACATCAGTTCCGTTAACATAAAGGTGATGACGATAATCGACACGCTCCACAGAATGGTAGCGAATACGTAGGACGTAAATGATTTAACCGCCGTACTCGAATTATATTGCACAGAGCTCAAACTATTGGAATACCCATGGAAAACTACACGTCTGGCAATACTAGCCTTCATCAAAAACCGAACAGACAGCAACGTGCGGAACATCTTCTTGAAATTTCTGGAAGAGGACGACATTAAAAAATTAGAAAGCAAAACGAAAACAACAATCACGTTTATCCATGGTAAGATAATACAGCATGTTCCCCAAACTACCAAGAACGTAGTACATAAAGCCAAAAACTCTTGTGAAATACCACAAGATTTCACAAGATTTTTGAGAATTTTTGCCAATCATGTCAGGATATAAACGCATGTCAAAATTTCGTACGGAAGGAGTTTCGCGAATCATGTCAAAATATAAACACATGTCAGAATTCCGAATGGAAGAAAATGTAACAAACTGGTGGCGGAACATGAAATTATAAGTTCTTAATATTAAAATTTGAAGTTAACATCAGCAGAAACGATCCATCACACACCCAACAGAAAATGAAAATGGAACGCACGACCTTCTTAGTAATATATCGACTAAGGAGAGCGTATTCACCCTTTCAATTTCAGGACTTGAACCGATTCAACACTCCGAGGTTTTCGTTAGCACTACGTACAAACACAGGGAATATAACATAAATCTTAAAGTTCAAGGTATGCAGACTCGCGACACTAAATACTTTTCAGGATATGTAGACGCAGATGAAATTGTGGGCAGATACTGAATACGTCTACAAGGTGCAACCACGTGAACCTTCGGACACAGTTTTCTCAACAGCAAGCGACATGAATACTGCAAAGAAATACGGCAAAATTCTTCAGAGTTATGATATTTCCCATTCACGGGAACTTATGGACTACGGGACTTTCTTCAAGTGTGACAACGACGCGATGATGACAGCACTCTGCAAGGACTAGGGTTCAGTCGGATGGGGTAGTATCTCGACCAAAGGGTATATATATTGGTGACAATGGCTGAAAGGATTAGCTAAGCAGATAGGTAGAAGGGTAGTCACGACTGTTTTGTCACATGCCATGGACAGGACGTGTATTTTGTGAAAGTAAAGCCTCGCACGTGTTGTCCAATATTGCAAGTGTGTATCTCAAGGCACGGTGCTTTGAACCTGCGGGAAGCACCCGTGGAGATCGGCACTGACTTCAAGTTAGTTTCGACCTACTTTTCTCTATATTCTTCTGTTTACATTAAGTACTTACTATTTTCGGTTACCTATACAACTAGTTACCATTTCGTTGATTGGTTAAGCTCTCTACCTATCGTACAGTTTTTTTGTGTTGTTCGATGATTTTCGCGTTGGAGATTCGATTTATTATCTCGTGCATTTCGTCTATTCGGTGGCTATGGAGATTATTTTCGTTCATTTCAGTCAGACGTCGGCTGATCCATGGAGGTAGTCCATTGCATTTTGTCATTCGGTATCATGATTACTGATACCTCTTGTATTATCCGTTGCGTTTCTGTGGAGAATTACACCCAAGGTTCCAGAGAATCCAAGGAAGATGGCGCGCTCACGCTCATTGTCGGCAAGACGGAGGCGCAGACGTTCCTCGTTATTATCGTCATCATCGTCACAAGGGAGGAAGCGAGTTAAACGGGAGCGCTCACGCTCATCGTCATTATCGTCATTATCGTCATTATCGTCCTTATCGTCCTTATCGTCATTATCGTCATTATCGTCATTATCGTCATTATCGTCCAAGGAAGATGGCGCGCTCACGCTCATCGTCATTATCGTCATTATCGTCATCATCGTCACAAGGATCCAGAACCTCACGTGATCATAGATGAAGATCAAGATCACCTTCAATCAGGCGGAGAAAACCGGAGTCTGACTCACCCAGAAGATTTGGACGTCCGTCACGGGAACAAAGGCGAAACGATTTTCCACCTCCTGGAAACAGGGCTTGGTTTACTGCGGATCTCAAGGAGGAGATCTTTGCACTACGACGAGAGGTAGAAAAGATAAAGAAGACCATTGAACAGCTAACTACGAAGCGAGCAAACAACAAGAAGAAAGACACACAATCGTAGAAGGACGAAGTGAAGGGGGACACTTACGTGATGAATTCAGGACCAGCGGAAACGAAGATTGCTAAACCACTCACAGCGGTGAAACTAAAGGTAATGATTGATAGAGCATTGGAGACAGCATTGCCAAGCAAAGTCGTTGGAGAAACGAGTAAAGTTGGAGCTATGCATGCAGGAACAAGTGGAGCGGACAAAGTGGATGTTGATGGAGGAAAGGTGGAGAAGTTAGTCTCGGAAGTACGGAGGGATGTAAGCGAGATCAAGCTTATGAAGTACGATCTGGCGGTTGTGAAAGGTGCCCTGAAGAAGATCAATGAACCAACCAGAACCTGCACAACTCATGTTTCATCCACAGTTAACCCAAACCAATATCATGGATCGATGATGGTTGGCGCACCTGGATCTATGATGGTTGGTGCGCCCGGGTCGATACATGTCAGCATGAGTGTGCCAAGTAGACCCTGAACACCACAACTGAAGCGAGTGAGGACGAAGCACGCATGGCCAAGCAGATCGGCTAAAGCAAAGAGGAGCATCAACTTTGAATTCCGATCAGTAACAAACTGTGTGTCCATTCAACTCGCAACGGGATTTATTCAACTCCGTTGAACCTGTTGAAAGACCATGAGGCCCTAGTTGAATCCTCGTTGAACGGTATAACGGGGGCTTCCCGTTGAGTTCCGATCAACGGGTCGAGCCCAATGGGGCTCGGACACATGGCGGGACACGTGTGGAACAAAAAAAAGTAAAAAAAAAAAGTTGAAAAACTACCCTCTGTGTGTGTGTGTGTGTGTGTGTGTTCATGTGTGTGTGTGTGTGTGTTCATGTGTGTGCGTGTGTATGTGCGTGTGTGTGTGATCGGGGAGAACACACCCACACACACACACACACACACACA
>BFEA01000085.1:606238-620380 GCA_003427395.1 Chara braunii
TTGATTGATTGATTGATTGGTGGGGGATGGGTCGCCCCCCCAACCCCCACTCAATCACACACACACACACACACACACACACACACACACACGCACACACACACTCACACACACGCTCACTTACTTGCGCCGAAGTTGCGCAGGGTCCCGCCCGCGCAACTTCGGCGAGAGAAAGTGTGTGTGTGTGTGTGTGTGTGTGTGAGATTGGGTGGGGGTTGGGGGGGCGACCCATCCCCCACCAATCAATCAATCAATCAATCAATCAAAAAAAAAAAAAAAAAAAAAAAAAAAAGGCCACCTTCAGACCCCGTGCAAGTAAGAGTCTGTGTGTGTGTGTGTGATTCGGTGGGGGTGGGAGGGGCGACCCATTCCCCATCAATCAATCAATCAATCAATCAATCAATCAATCAATCAAAAAAAAAAAAAAAAAACAATCTATCTGTTTTGAGTCTGGTTTTGTTTTTGATTTTTAAAAAATAATTTTAATGCTCAAAAAATAAAAATAAAAATATGGGGATGTAGAGAGCAAAAAAATCTACACCCCCATTTTTATTTTGTTTTTCACTTATGTTTTACCTGCAAAAAAAAAATCTGCGGGCCGAGTTGTACCACGTTGAACTCAGTTTAACGCGGAGTTGCAACGGGAGTTGAATGGGAGTTGAACCGTTCAACTCAAAACCCCCGTTGAATCCGATTTCGGACACACAGGTAACAGACTCGCAGCTCCTTCGGATGCACTACACGGACCTCCAAAGAATGTGTAAGGCTCATAACATCAAGTACATAGATAAGTCGCAGGCCATCGCAGTGCTGTTCAACGTACCTAGTCTCGTAACTTACGAAGGACGAGACTTTGTGCACGATTCGGACTTTGAAACACAAGTTCAACCCGAGGAATGGAGAACGACGCTTCAAGCTACAAAGAAAGTGAAGATGACGACAGTGACTCAAGTGATAGTTCATCGTCCACGTCAAAGAGTGATCAGGACATCTCAGGAAGGTAGATGTGCCAGAACCGGCGTGTGGTCTCACTGTAGGACGAAAATGGGCATGTATACATCCCGTAGCATCTAGAATAGAGCTACTCGTGAATACTGGGCATATGAAAGACTTTTCTGAAAGCAGTAAACTTTACAGACTACTCTTTATTTCCCTTTCTATCGAGGGTTGTATTCCATGGGCAAGACCATTCCTATATCTATGGACTGCCCAATATGCACGAGTAGAGACGCTTCTAGATTCCAATCACTGTGTATACGTGCTCGCTTCACCGTGGTGTAGCCATTTCTACATAGGTAAGACTGGACGACGACCAGATAACAGATGGTGTGAACATTTAAACCTAGCACAAAAGAAGGGCGGGGGACTACAGCGTAAGTTGTATAGATGGCTACGAAAATTTGGTTGGCATAGGTACGTGCTCATACCGATATGGACAGGGGTAAAATCTGAAGTATCATCGATGGAAGAGGCTCTCATCAGCAGACTGAATCCATACTTGAACACAAGGGGAAAGAAGAAAAATAAACAAAAGAAAGGAAATCGAAGAAGAGGTAAGAGAACCGGGAATGGTACAGTCGATCAAAATATTCTTGTATTATTTAAATCAACGAGATCAGCACAAACAATGAAACTCACGCGAATCTTACAACCGAAAGCTACAATGCAGAGTAAGGCAGGAAAATTTTGTTATGAAAAATAGAAGGTGATAAAACAAAATTTTGGATCCACCATACTTGAGATTGAAAAGGTACAATATATGCTTAAAGAATGCCGGAACAGATTGGAAAATGGTTGTACTTTTTGCATGATCAAGTTGGTATACACAGAACTATCGTCAAATAAACACAGGAACACGCTGATCAACTGCCTAAGGGCCCCAGGGAGAAGGAAGCAATTGTATAAATTATCATTGGATGATATACTT
The DNA here is from genome assembly GCA_003427395.1 of Chara braunii. Taxonomy (NCBI): domain Eukaryota; kingdom Viridiplantae; phylum Streptophyta; class Charophyceae; order Charales; family Characeae; genus Chara; species Chara braunii. The sequence goes on from BFEA01000085.1 coordinate 608,166, forward strand.
GTTCTATTGTCGAAAGTTGGGTCGATCACACGTAAGAAGCAACGTGGAACGATCAAAGATATATTTGCAAGGATATCTAAGAGAAAGTTTGCATTTAATATTAAACAGAGACTGATATTCAAAATTACGTATGTAACCTGAATTAACCTAAAGCAATTTCGTAAAGCGACATCTGACGATGTAATGGGAAGCATAGTGAATATCAAACTTGCTAGAGACTTAACATCACGAATGCGGGTGATATTCAAAAAAACAAAGACAATCAGGGAAATCTTACACAATCACAGACAGGTAGTCGAAATATTGTCTGCATGTAATTGTGATACGAGTTTGCTCCCAAAGATAAAATCACATGTCGCTTGTCCATTCAGTCAAGTAGAACAAAATGAACTCATGAGGAATGTGAAAAACGTACCTTATGTAAATGTAAATGCGGGAAAACAGATGGTACAAAAAACCATAGTACAGACCATATCAAGTATACCAACAAAGATGAGAGTTCCGCAAGAAATTCAGGTGGATTTATCTGAGTGTGTCATCTCGAACACCAACGATAAACAACACCTTGACATCTCTGAAGTATGGAAATTGAAGAACAAATTGAGGGGTTATATATCATCAATGGATAGAAATCCTGGTGGAACGTATATTGAATGCCCAAGGGCATGGTTCAAAAAAAAAACAGGTCCATTCTCTTCGAATTTGCACACTACCAGATCATCCAACAAACAGAATGTGTGATTCTCAAACTAGCAAAGAGCACATATCATGCATTTGGACTGAAGAAAGGTGCCATTTGGGATGACAGTGGATCTTATCGAAATGCATATGTAATTCCAAAAAACAAAGATGTATTCAGAAGACGTCCAATCGTACCAACCTATAATGAACCCTCACGACAAGCTTCGAAAGTCCTATCCAGAGCTTAAAATTTCCTATGTAGTACATGGCAACTACCGTCTTAACCCGAAAACAAGGTACGTACCTTGTATTCAAGTTACCTCCGAAAAACGGGTTCTAAGAAATCACTGCTAAATTTTCGCAAATAGAAGGTACCCTCGAATACAAGGTACGTACCTTGTATTCGAGGTGTGCCTTGTAACTGTTACGAAACTCTCTCTCTCTCTCTCTCTCTCTCTCTCTCTCTCTCTCTCTCTCTCTCTCTCTCTCTCTCTCTCTCTCTCTCTCTCTCTCTCTCTCTCTCATACACACACACACNCTCTCTCTCTCTCTCTCTCTCTCTCTCTCTCTCTCTCTCATACACACACACACACACACGCACACGCACGCGCACACACACACACACACACACACACACACACAAACACACACACACACACACTCAAACACACGTAGCGTTCAAATGCATGCATGATCGTGAGCATGCAACGCAGTCAATGTGTTCTTCAAAAAAAAAAAAAAAAAGACTTCACGCTGCAGCCCTGTTTCCGAACGTACATGTATGGGGCCTTTCCGTACGAAACGTACAGGTAATATCTGTACGGGAACCTGTACGTCTTGTACGCCCCCGTACGGACAAAAGAAGTCATCAAAAAAATCCAACAACACAAAACAAGCAACGTTTGGTTGAGCGTCATCTGAAGATTCTTATTATAATCTGAGAAAAAATAAAAACAACTAAAAAAAAAAAAAGTCGTACGGGCCCGAGTGTACGAATAAGGAGTACGACTCGTACTCGTTCGAGGGTGAGTACAAGTCGCATAACACTATATACTTTTTCTTTTTTTTTCCCCCTTGCCTAAGAAAGTTGCATCCTAAAATTCGTTCTACAAGGTACGTACCTTGTATTCGAATACAAGGTACCCCGTACCTTGTATTCGTATACAAGGTACTTACCTTGTTTTCGGGTTAAGACGGTAGGGTTTGCCCTGCAGGGTACAAATCAACTAGTTCCAAAACTCAAGGAGTGCAACCATACGGCGACACAGATATACGGACAAGATGCCACTGTAATATGTCCAACGTATGACGTGAAAGACATGTTCTCTAACCTAGATCATGCACATATCATGAACGCCATACAATGGTTACTAAATTTAGCAAAAGAAAGAAGGAAAACCCATTTATGTCATAAAACAAGAGGTAAATACATAATTTTCGGGAAAGCAAATGGGACAGATGGATGGAAAACAATTGAGATTACAATATTGAATGATCTCTTGTATTTCGATATTCACCATGCATGTTTTAAATCCCAAGGAACATTATTACGACAAATCAAAGGTGTACCCATGGGCAAAGGATCCAGTCCGCCGATCGCAAATATGGTATGTGCGTATGATGAATACATGTGGATTTCAACAATTGGAATGGACAGAAAACTCGTACATGGCATGAGATTTGTCGATGATGTGATGATTGCAATAATCACGAATCATGGGAATGTTGAAATCAAAACGGCATGCATGAATTCATTCAAAAACTGTTATCATCCATCGTTAAAGTTAGAAACCACAACGAACATACATAGTACAGAATGGAATTACTTGGAGACAAGAATCACGAAGAATGATCAGGAACCCCTCCTAAAATGTACGCATAAACTGAAAAAATGAAGCTACACTCCGTCAGGGGTTGTTAAGCTCTCTCTCTATTCGGTTTATCCGTCATTTCAGAAGCGTCCGTTCCGTTAACACAAAGAGGTTGACGATAATCGGCACGTTCACAGAATGGTAGCGAATATGTATGACGTAAACGATTTAACCATTGTACTGGAATTATATTGCACACAGCTCAAACTATTGGAATACCCATGGAAAACTACACGTCTGGCAATACTGGCCTTCATCAAAACCGATCAGACAGCGATGTGTGGAACATCTTCTTGAAATTTATGGAAGAGAACGACATAAAAAATTGGAAAGCAAAATGAAAACAGCAATCACGTTTATCCATGGTAAGATAATACAGCATGCTCCCCAAACTACCAAGAACGTAGTACATAAAGCCAAAAACTCTTGTGAAGTACCACAAGATTTTTGAGAATTTTTGCCAATCATGTCAGGATATAAACGCATGTCAAAATTCCGTATGGAAGAAATTTTGCGAATCATGTCGAAATATAAACACATGTCATAATTTTGGACGGAAGAAAATATAACAAACTGGTGGCGGAACATGAAATTCTAAGATCTTAATATTAAAATTTGAAGATAACATCAGCAGAAACGATCCATCACACACCCAACAGAAAATGAAAATGGAACGCACGGCCTTCTTAGTAATATACCGACTAAGGAGAGCGTATTCACCCTTTTAATTTCAGGACTTAAACCGATTCAACACTCCGAGGTTTTCGTTAGCACTACGTACAAACACAGGGAATATAATATAAATCTTCAAGTTCAAGGTATGCAGACTCACGACACTAAATACTTTTCAGGATATGTAGACGCAGATGAAATTGTGGGGAGATACTGAATATGTCTACTAGGTGCAACCACGTGAACCTTCGAACACGGTTTTCTCAACAGCAAGCGACATGAATACTGCAAAGAAATACGGCAAAATTCTTTAAGAGCTATGATATTTCACATTCAAGGGAACTTATGGACTACGGGAATTCTTCAAGTGTGACGACGCCGCGATGATGACAAGACTCTGCAAGGACTAGGGTTCAGCTGGATGGGGTAGTATTTGGACCAAAGGGTATATATATATTGGTGACAATGGCTAAAAGGATTACCTGAGCAGAGAGGTAGAAGGGTAGTCGCAACTGTTTTGTCGCATTCCATGGACAGGACGTGTATTCTATGAAAGTAAAGCCTCGCACGTGTTGTCCAATACTGCAAGTCTCTCTCTCTCTCTCTCTCTCTCTCTCTCTCTCTCTCTCTCTCTCTCTCTCTCTCTCTCTCTCTCTCACACACACACCCCCACACATACACACACACACAAACACACACACACACACACACACACACACACACACACACGACAAAAAAAGAAAGTGTGGCAGTGTATATTTCCATATTCTGGCTGAAGATTCATTCCGTTTTTGCTCATCCTACAGACACACACACACACACACACACACACACACACACACACACACACACACACACAGACTGGCATTGCCACACTTCACCAAATGAGCAAAATGGGATTGAATCTTCCCCTAGAACATGGAAGTATCCACTGCCACAACATGGAAATATACACTCCCAAAGACCCAAAATGTGGCAGTGTATATGTCGATGTTCTAGCGACAGATTATTCATTCCCATTTTGCTCATCCTATGGATGGAAAACTCTCTCTCTCTCTCTCTCTCTCTCTCTCTCTCTCTCTCTCTCTCTCTCTCTCTCTCTCTCTCGCGCGCGCGCACGCGCGCGCTTGCTTTGCATCAGACAGCTCCTTAGTCCATACTCACACCGGGATTTCTTTTCAATGTATCTGTCCATCGCGGTCATTTTGCACATTGGCAGGCTGCTCAGATGATGCACACATGAAACTATTGAATTGCAGACATGAGTTCGAATCTAGCAGCGACCACAATAAAATAATTCTGATTTACAAAGGATATGACGGCCTGCTGATGCCTTGGCCAATGCCCCCCCGAATGCTGCGCGTCCCTCGTGTTCTAAAACAAACAGGGCCAGATAATGGCCGTGCCTGGGGTGGGGCTGTCTTCATTCACTTTCGGATAAGAAATTCCCATCTTCAATTACCCGCCTTTCCCCTACCGCGGCATAGCCGCTGCGGGTTTACTTGTGCTCATAATGTGCAACAATGCGAGGTGTGGTCTCACGTAGTTGATCTTTGGAGAACTACCTCTCGTCTTCCAGGTCTTGATACTGCCATCTCACTTGAAGCCGTTGAGTTGGTCTCCCTCTCCTATTGGTTCAAAGTTCAACCTGATTGGCGATGCGGTCAACGTCATAACTACCATCCATATCAGGCGGGATCAATGATCTACGCAAAGGGAAGGATTGTCCTGGGTTAACAGGCAACAACTTTGAAGCATGGAAGACTGGATAAGTGCAAAGGTGCGGAAGGACATCTATAGGACGTGCCATCAGCATCTCCCTTGATATCTAGGACTCCCAATTGTCCTCTGTACGCAGGTAACAATTTCTGCAAAATTTCTTCTTCAGGCACAAATTCCTTAAGACTTCACCCACACTAAATCGCTCAATGTGAATTGTGAAGGTCTGCAATGCTTTGAAGGGAAGGATGGTCCTGGGTTAACAGGCAACAACTTTGAAGCATAGAAGACTGGATAAGTGCAAATGTGTCGAGGGCCATCTATAGGACGTGCCATTGGCGTCTCTATTGATATCTAGGACTCCCCATTGTCCTCTGTACTAAGGTAGCAATTTCTGAGAAAGTTCTTCTTCAGGCACAAGGAAGGATTGTCCTGAGTTATAACAGCTTTGACACATGCAAGACTGGATAAGTGGCAATGTGCGCAGAGACGTCTATTTGACGTGTCATCAGCATCTCCCTTGATATATAAAACTCCCCATTGTCCTCTGTACGCGGTAACAATTTCTTTGAAATTTATTTTCAGGCACAAATCCCTTGTTAGCATGCTCTCTCATTTTAAACTGTGAACTGAGCATGCTCGCCCACACTAAATGGCTCAATGTGAATTGTGAAGGTCTGCAATGCTTGTTAGCATGCTCTCTCATTTTGAACTGTGAACTGAGCATGCCTAATGGTCTCAGTGACTTTTTGCGTCGGGTGGATTTTTGAACCTGATCCGGATTTAGACCATCCACAGGTCTTGGTGGCTTCCATCCCTTATGCAGTAGTTCAGTTACTCATTTATATAGGGAACATCATCTGAGCCTTGGGAACCCCCTGCATTCGAGACACCGACCTTCGGGTCATGCCACACTGCAGATGTCCCACTGCACCTCCGTGATTGTCCTGTGTTTCCTACATCACACCCGCTGGTTTGCCGCTCTACCAACGCACTATCAAATGTAGCTGTATTTTGGTCAGCTTTCAGTCCAGAAACAGCAGTCCGTAAGGCCCCTTTCTGACACGCCCTCTAAAGTAACTACTGCTATGGATGGATGGATGGATGGATGGATGGATGGATGGATGGACATTCGAGAGCGAGTGAACGAGTACGAAGCAAGCATATGTGGGTGGATTTGACATGACAAAACCAACGAAAGCATGTTCGATTTAGACCAACGAGCCGAAACAAGCACAAAAACCTGGTTGGACAGACTGAGCTACCTGCACGATTTGTGCAACCATGTGGAATCATGCGGCAAGACGGAGGTTGGGTCCGTAAGTCCAATCTAACCGATGAATGTCTCAAGAACCTTATGCACCTGCAGCGAACCTGCAGGTAGTGTCCTCTGCACCTGCATCATCAATCCACGTAGGTCTCTTGAGATTTGCGGCCGATGTTAGGTTATGCTATGTTATTTAGTCAAGTGGGACCATAGATAGGACTACTACTGGTAGGGAGGGACGTGCGTCGTTTAGTGGAGCACAGGAGGAACCTACGTGGTCCCAAATGGAGCGTCGTGGGTGGGTAGTGTTAAAGTGAGGCCCTACGCTCAGGGGCAAGACAGTAGGGGCCAGGAGGTACATAAATAGTTTCTAGGCCCCTGGAGGTGATATCAGGGGGAAGACAGTAGGAGTACTCAACTGTGGCTTGCCGTGAACCCAGGCCCTAAAGGTAGGTAGGTAGGTAGCCATTCCCACTGCCGATACGACTGTGCTTGGCATAGTATAGGCGGAGGGTCCGACGCAAAACAACAAAAATTCGTTTGGCAGTGATACGGTCAGAATGTACTTCGCGGGAACGCGAGCACGGTCCCACACTGTCCCACATTGTCCCACACTATACCAAAATGTCCCACACTGTGCCACGGCTGGTTGCAGGTACCACCGCTAGTTATCAGCAGGAAAAGGATGAGAATATAGAGTGATTGCAAGCTTGCAGAATGCCTGGGACCTAGCAGTGCGTTTCGTTTGGCTCTAGCAGCAGCAAGGAAAGGAAGCAGCTATTGGAGAAAGAACGACCAAGGGGTGGAACCCTATCGTCCGTCCGGCGGATCGTATCTGCCAATTCTCCGGACAATTGCAACTGAGGCTCCCTTTCATTGTCTAGTATCTTGCCAAAGGAGGGGCCAAAGAGGAGGAGGAGGAATGTGATAAGCAGAAGAGTAGTGGAGGGAAGCAAGAGATAGAAAGATAAAGAGCGAGAGAGAGAGAGAGACCAATGAAGAACGGGAATGGACACTGACAGTAAACGAGAAGAAAATGAAGGCAGAAAGAATAGCAGCAGAATCGAATAACAGGGTGAACAAGCACCAATATGACAATAGCAGGGCAGGTCAGGATGAGTGAGAAGGCAGACAGAAGCAGCGGGGGATCGGAGAGAACCGAGAGCAGACGAGAAGAAGAAGACAAACAAGGTGGTTCGGGGTGGAGGAGAGGGGGGGAGAGGATGGCCATGAAACAGAGAGAAGAGAAAGCCCAACAGGAAAGAGAGGAAAGACAGACAAATAGATGTTGACGTCTTCGCCACGCAAAGGCCGCTGCCACTGACATCACCACTACAGGTAGAGGAGCGTAACGCAACGCGCACAATCTAGCCGCCCAGGAGACAAAACGAAACGAAACCAAACCAAACGCCATATGTCGTAAATGGGAGAGCCGAAGGGAAATTTGAGAGGGAGACAGGAGGAGGAAGCAGAGGAGAAGAAGGGAGAGCAGAGGGGAATGAATGGACCGCATAAAAGAGTACTAGTAGACAAGAGAGCCAGAAGGGGGGAAAGGAGATTAGATAATAGAACGGAGACAATAAGAAAAGAAGAGGACAGAACGAAGAGCTGCAGAGTTAATAGGGAGAGAAGAACGGAAGATGGAGAAGGGAGAGCAACAGACCGCAAGAACCGAATCCAAACACCAGCTGTCGATGTGCATCGTCTTCGCCATCGCCATTCTCAACCTCGAGAACCAGAGACAGCTGGCAGGCTGTCGTTTCGATAACCAAGCACGGAGGAGTAGAGAGAGGGCGAGGGCGCGAGAGAGCAAGAGAGAAAAAGAGAGGAAGGGAGAGAGGAAGAGAGAGAGCAGAGCGGGAGCAATGGGGGAAGAGGAGGAAGAATGTGGAGATCTTGCAGAGGGTAACCAAGACCTGTGAACACCACCGGCGATGAAGTAGCGGGCACTAATTCCCGGAATATTTCTCTTTTGTTCTCTCCCGGGATTTATTTATTTTTCTCCCAGAGTATTTCTCTATTTTCACCTCCATGGTCTAGGAGGAGTTTGTGGATTCTGGCCACATCAGATCGGGCCTCGCTCCACTATTCTCGACATGCACAAACGACAAAAATCATGGCGGTGTATCTTTCCATGTTCTAGCGGAAGATTCACTCTCCTTTTGCACATTTCGAGAGCAGTGGGGCGAGGCTACCGATGTCGACGGCTGCGATATTGCACATCTGCCCTTAGGCGCGCCTGCTCAGCCCAAAGTGAGCCCAGCACGTTTGCGAATGAATGTGACTGTAATCTGCGCTCTGAAGCACATCCAGCAGCCAGCGCAGTTCCGGGGAGGAAAGGGGGGGAGACGGGGAGGGGGGGGAGGGGAAGTTTAGGACCACCCGCTATGATGTCCAAAGTGGCCGTGACGGTGGTTGCACGACAGAGAGTACACAACTGTTAGTTGCCTCGTTGGCGTCGCCAGTCGATTGCTTTTTCATCATATCCATTTGCATGCTTTTTCCCAATAAGTAATACAATACAGTACCGTTGTATTATATAGTAATATACTAAAATATAATATACGATATATACATATATATATACGGTATTACCGTATATATGTTTCCAGTAAGAGCATTACGAAGTATTTTTGGAGGAAGGATAGACGTGTGAGATGAGTCAGGTGAGGATGCCCAGAGCAGACCGTCAATCGAAGCTACTTAGGGCGTCACCGCACTACTCACCAAATATGCAAAGCGGAGATCATCTTTCCCGCTAGAACGTCGGAAGACACACCGGCCATAGTTTTGGTCCTTTTCACATTCCATGATGGTACGGCGAGGCCCCTATCGTCTTCACCCGAATAGAATGCCCCGTCATCCAGACTGAATGTTGCCCCAAATACATGTGTAATGACCGGCGTTCTACTCGTGTGAAGACGGTAGCCCGAACCGGGGACTACTAGGTCCACGCGCCGGTGATGACCGCGACAGTCGCCTCGACAAGACTGCAGATGACGTTGGCCGTTAGATGATGATGACTGCTGGATGACGGTGACCGATAGATGACGATGATCACACGGTTGGTCATCCGCTGGGTGGCACGGCATTACGGGAAGACGAAGCTCGCTCGCGGTGAGTACGAGCTAATTACGTATGTATGTATGGGGCAAACGCATGACGGTATGAGAGAGCATTTCATTTTGACATGGTCGTTCTTCGAGCATTGCCGCCATTGCCTAACCTGTCGTGACGCATTCCAATTTTTCTTTTTTTTTATGTATATACTTATTCTACACCTCTCCAGTCATTTCACAGTGTCGAACTAGAGTCAAGCTCAACAGGGTCTTCTTTCCCCGCCGATTCGTCCGTGCCCGTTCCCTTGGCTGAGGTTTCGCAGGATTAACAAGTGGATTATTTTTCTGTTCTTCGGATTTTGCTGTTCACATTTGCACGAGTCTAAGAAGAAACAGGAGCTTTCCAAGAAAAAAGAAAAAAGAAACAGGAGAGAACAAGCCTGAAGTAAAACCCCGAATAAAGCTGCACACACATTTATTTGACCTCCTTCTTCCTCTTTGTTTTTTTTCGAGAAAACAAAAGGCGTTTCTTTGGAGAGGAGAGGTGAGAGAGAGAGAGAGAGGGAGGGACCGGAGGGCGATAATGGTCGTGGGATGGAGCACTAGAGATCGCAAAATCCGACCGGCCGAGCCACCACCCCTCTGTTTCCCCCGACTACATCGTTCGGTCATTACCGCCGTTTCTAGACTGGAAGTAACCCCAAATACAGATATAACGACCGTACGTTCTATTCGCGGGAAGACAGATCAGAGGCATGGCGATTGCTTTGCCGCATTGGATGTCAAAGCGCTGGTGCCCAAGATGCAGCACTAACGCATGCCTGCGCGTGCAATGTGAGCGCCAGACGGCAATCTGGCCCGGCGATTGATTGTGACAGAGAATTGTGAGTGACGTACCGGGCCTAGTTTCTCCACTCCCTCGTAGAGATGGCGCCATTCCGCTGGGATGAATCGTCCCTGGCACCTGACGGACAACCCCTGGACCTGGACCCTGCGCTCCGCACGGACGATCCCGGCTTCCAGACCTTTCCTCTTGCCAGCGAAAACGCTCCCTTTACAACAGGATAAGGATGAGGATAAATTACACCTCGGAGACGGATTGGCCAACGCTGCCGCATTGTCGGCATTGCCCCCAGAAGCCGTCTGAGGCGACGAGCATGTAGAAGCCACGGCAGAAGCGCCCGCACTAATGCGCAACGACGAGAGTGAGGACGACATGGCCATGGCGGCTGTCATTTCCGACCAACCGCGCACACGTGGCAGGCGCCGCCTGAAAGCTAAACGAACCCCTCTCCACTTGCAGGCGGTCGGGGGGGCGGGCGGACGCACGGGCGGATGGGCGGCCGGGCGCACGAGCGGTGGGACGGAAGGGCTGGCGGGCGAAATCACCCCTTGCGAACAGCAGTCGGCAGGAAATGAGGAACACGATCAACGGGATGCTAACCCAAGCGTGAAACATCGGCCACGCGCGCCGGCTCTGCCACGCTTGGGCCCTAGATGCCCGGACCGGGTGCCAAGCTGCTGGACGCCATAGGCTGGAGCCGGCGCCAGGCGTTTCTTGTGCTAGGTGGCCGACAACACGCCATAGGCTGGCCGGCGACAGGCGTTTCTTGCGCGGGCCACGGGACGCGGCTGAAAAACATGCAAATCGGCAACCGGATAGGGTTCGCCTCCTTTCTCCGGACAGAAGTACGTAAGGGCATACACACACCAGGAGTTTTCCGTCGGAAAGCGGTCGTAGGCCGTGAATGGCCTGTTCAGGTTCGCAGATGAAAAACTTGCCCGGTACCTTCTTTTTTCTTTTTAGGAAAATTCCATCTGTATACGGGGGAACGGCCGGCGCGGGCGAGTTCGCAGCCATTAGGCTGCGCTTTACCCTGTCGCCTTTTGTCGTTTAGCAAAAACTTTCCCTTTCGGGAAAGTCGACGACCTTCAACCGGGGTCTACAGGGCGTGAACAGGGGTGCTGGAAGGGTGCGGTCGGCAACGTTAAAACGACCGGTAGGCCTATCGGTCGGTCGTCCCAGAGCTCGGAGGCTCAACGACCGGTCTTGGGTTGGGGAGGTCGTTGAGGCAACCAGCTTGGTCGGCGTCCGCGCTTTTGGGTAAAGGGGGGGTTTGCAGAACGAGAGTGAATCTTTCGCAAGAACATGGAAAGATACCCCGCCAAGATTTTTGTAGCACCAGGGACAACAAAACTCACGACCACTTTTTTTTTTGGCTGTTCTAAGGGAAGATTCGCTAGTGGAGCGTCTGTTTTTTTTCTGTTTTTTTTTGGCATTCTTCTCTTGAATGAGCCGGGAGAATGGGCCTCGCTCCACTATCTCAACGAGAGTGAATCGTCTGCAAGAACATGGAAAGATACACGGCCAAGATTTTTGTCTTTTATGCATGTCGAGAGTAGTAGTGGAGCGAGGCCCAGTGTCTAGGACGGTTCGGCTGGGGCGGGTGAAGAGTGGGATGTTTCTATCAGAAGAATCTGGAAGTGTTTTATGCAGAGATGCAGAAAAGAAGTTCAATCTCGATTTCCTGCACATCTCCATAATCTCGTCCAGATTCAGGCAATCGATCCAATCCTCTTTGCTAGTGGGACCACGCCCCAGGGGGGCCAGTCCTACCAGCAGCGTTGAGTTTTTTCCTGAACGGCCGAATGAGGACGTGTTTGAGGAGATGTGCGGATGAGGAAACTCGACTCGAGGTCCTGCACCTCTCCCCAAACACGTCCTCATTCGGGCGTTGAAGGAAGCCAACGCTGCTAGTGGGACTTGGCCCCAGAACAAATTTACATGGCACTGGATCTGAGGCTTGGCCTGGAATAGAGTCGCGCCTTCCCCCGAGTACAACGCACCATCATCATGGTCGTATCCGACCAGAAAAGTAGGTCGTATGCATTCATGATCAGGGTACGTCTGTTTTGTTTTGTTTTTTTTTTTTTGGGGGGGGGGGG
>BFEA01000085.1:635705-646501 GCA_003427395.1 Chara braunii
TGTCCCCCAAGCCATGGCTTTGCAGCGCCGTACAGCACCGCCTTGAGGCAGGCATTTGCGTGTCTTGCCGCACATGCCGGTCTTGCGTACCATTAGCCGCAGTGTGTGGCTTTCCTGGCCCCGCCGTGGCCGGCCTTTTTACTGCCGTCCTACCGGAAGAAGACCGGCATCCGCCCCTACCGAGACCAGTCCATATCCATTCGTCCAACCTTCGGTCCCCTGTGACACATAGTCAACTCAGTATTGTGCGACCCGCACTATGCGACCCAAAAAAAGGTCGGCTTTCAGAGGGTCAGCCAGGACTCCTTCCTGGTCGTAGTATTTCTAGTTACACTTATGTCGGCCACGACTTTATCAGTGGTCGCGAGACTGCGGCCCACACAGTCCGGTCTAAACTCCTAAGTTACCCGGTAGTCAAACAACTCGTGCTTGCCCGCAATGTACATGCCCACTCACTCTCTAATCAAGCTATACATACGCCTGCCACTTCTGACATACAGTAGTCAGTCGCGGCTGGCGACAACCCCCCCATTCTTTCATGTATCGGCTCAATCGCTTCTTCTGCGAGGTGCAAAAACACGCACATTTACCCTTGTAAGGGTAATGGTGCCGACAGTTTTCCGGACCCTATTAAGCGACGTCCCCGTTGCGTCGGTCAGATCAAAAGCTATAAACAATTCAATTTTCATCTGCTGACAAGGAAGTTGACCAATCCGATTAGCCGGCTTGACTTTGTTCGAGGTACTTTATCAACCTACCCCCTCCACGGTGTTCCGCTGCCAGGGTTTCAACCTGGGTCTCCCATGTCCTGGCCTCGGACTCCGGGGATACTTTGTTCCATACTAAAGTGTAATGTCCGCTCCCAGATAGTACCTTGATAGCCCTCTCCCTTTGCCTTAGACATCTGTCGGTTTACCGTTGGGTGTCTTGTTTAGTCATCGTCCTGCAAGCAGGGTCATAACTTACGACGCGGGCCCTAACCGAGACCTCTTCAAAACACAGGGCACCTTCGTTCCCCAAAGTGGTAAATAATACCATCTCAAATATCCACCAATAATGAACGCCCAACCTGGAGTCTAACACAAGCGGCTTCTAGGTCTCCATCCTGGCCCACCATAGTCTGGTTGATCGAGCCAGATCCACGGCCCACCGCGTTGTTATATTAGCGGTAGTGCCCTCGTTGGTTGCGCAACGATAAGCAAATTTTCTCTTACCTTGGCACCCTGAAGGGTCCTGACTCTTAACCTCATCGACCCCAATGACCTTCCATCCGGCTTAAAACCTCTCAAGGCGGCCGACCTTTCGAGACTTAACCTTTGGTGAGCCATGGTCCCGCTGCCAGGTTGCGCCAGCCAGCGGCCCTCGCTGGGAGTTAGGTTCTACAGTTCCAGCGATGCTAAGTATAGCCTCTTAGCATGGCCTCACATAATATGTCCCTTAAACTGACTGCTTGTGGTCTGGCCTTCTCTTTTCACAATAATACACAAAGGATCACATACCAACTGCCCACGGGACTACGTGGAGGGATAGTGCCTTTCTCACGATTCCACAAATATTTCCACAAGGTCGTGCCTTTCTTGCTTTGATCAGGGCAGACAAGGTCACACGTCTTATAGGGACACCTTTCCAAAATTTCCATCATACTCCCAGAATTCCATCCATAATTCTCACAAAAATTCCTGGTCTTTCCTTGTCAGACTTTGCATGCATACAATTTTTCATCATCATTATCATCACAACATCTCCTCAGAGTGCTCTCTCATAATTTCAATTATATTCATAGGAAGGACTCAATCGGCCATTGAGTTCCTTTCACAATTTCAAATGCTCACAAAAGGACACAACCTTCAGTTGTGACCTTCCATTCAACATCATTACTCAGTTTCAATACACAATTTTATCACATGTGATGTGCATTCTCCCTTAACTATACTTAGTACTTTTCCTGTAACAATGACAGGTAGTCCAAGGTATCGAAAAAGGATAGTGCAGATCAAGCCATCATAAAAATATCCCACAAAATTCAAGCATACATGGGCAAGTCCACAACTGATGTGAGCGTGATATACCACACAAAACTCTATTAAGTCTGAGTCTCATTGGTACACAAGGAACCTGGGGTTTGCAAAATAGGCCAGACCCCTATTACACTCAAAGAAGAATCCAAGTATAGTACAAAAAAGTCAAAAATGTATCGAACAGGTCAAAGTCCCGAATGTCCAAGTATCAACTCACACTGCACACCACTCACACTGCTCACACAGATCTCACACATCCTACTCTGAAAGGAGAAAAGAAAAGAAAACGTAGTTCATACACAGACACATAATGTACATAGTCTTAAAAAGATAGTCGAACTCAAACTTTATCTAATGTACACTCTGTCCTGAAGCTCTGTAGTATTGACGGTAGACATCCCATCAGGCGGCTCAGTCTACTGATATACATAGTTGTGATCCGATCCTCCATGTGTCCTCCTATATACAGTCATCTATCAGTAGAGAGTCAAAGATGTTTTACTCATGCCAACGTTAGACCTTTCCGGACCCTAATGTCAAATCTTAGTCAATCAACACCTCACCTATTTGTCTGTACAACTGCATCCTACCACCATCACGAGACCTCTCAACCAAATTACCATTCCTATCCCTCCAAATCCCAGTGGATACTTCGGTAACAAACCCTCTCGCCTCATCCTCATAAAACTTGGGGCAATCATCAGAGAAACGTTTGCCATTCTTGCAGTAGAAACACTTCCCAGGCTTCTTCTGCACTGTCTTCTCTTCTTCCTGCGAGGGTACTGAGGATGAAACTGCCGTTGCTTCGCTCGTAACCTCCTGCTGGGGGGTCTCTGATGGTGTGGGGCAGGTTGCTCTCTCCTCTGTCTGTCTCGCTGGCCCACTCGCTCACACTGCTGAACCAGACCCTGTGGCCCACGAGCCCAATGCCTCCTCCAAATCTGCTACCAAGGGCGTACCCTGAGGCATGGTAGAGTCCTGACAGGTCTCTTGGCCTATTCCCTGCTCAGCCTCAACCTTGCTCCCCAGGATCATCTGCCCCTCAGCAACCATCCGATCAATAGGCAGTGCCCCCTCATCTCTCACCACCTCTGCCTGATGTGTCACATCCAGCTCCCTTCGAACCTGCTGGAGTGTCACAGTGGACGGCATCTGCCACTCAAACTCCTCACTTTTACCTTCCCGATCTCCAGCACCACCTTGGATGCGGTCCCCACAAAAATGGACCGACTATTTGCTCCTACTAAAATACCATTGTCGGAGCGGTCTATCTCCATCCCCAGGCGCAGGGCATCCTCCTCATTGATGAGGTTCATTTTTGCGCCTGTGTCCACTATTGCCGTGCATGCTTTCCCCTTTACAACAACATCAAAACACCCGCACGCCACGGACTTCTAGTCCATTTTCGTACCGGTCTCCGGCCCATGCAATTTTGGGCCTGACCCATACATGAAGACTTGTGGCTTCTGCCCTTGCCACTCCTTAACCTCTTCGCATAAATCAACCAGCTTTCCCTGGTACCTTCGAATTTTATCCATTAAGTCGTCCATATTCTCCATCGTCTGTCGGACCGTTCTCCAATAGTCTTCCCCTGTCTCAACGTGCAACGGCCTGTTCCAGTAATCCTCTTCAATCTCATCGTCCGACTCTACTATGATGGGCTCAGCCTTAGTAGTGTCGGCTTTCCGCTCTTGCTCCACCTCTTCGTTCTCTCCCACCTTTTCAACCCTGTTGTCACTACGGACCCCTTTCTCCTGCCATATCCGAAACATGGCTGGAGGAGCGGGTGGTTCACCTGCCTCGGCTCGTCGTAGGGCCTTCTTCCTTGTCCCGCCTGGGGTCCTTGGATCAAGGTGGTACCCCCACTTGTCGTACATATCCCCATCATAGTTGGTGTTGATTAGGCCTTCGTCTTCATCGTTTCTCCGGACATGGAAGAACTTGATAGTGTGACCTTTCTGCCCGCAGTGCCAACAAATGGCGTTCCTCCAATCTATTCTCCCCCTGCCAGCACCTCTTCCACCTTCCTGGCCACCTTGACTCCCGGATGTTGTCCAACCCTCGCTTCCCTCGCGTGCAACGTTACCACCACCATTCCCTCTGCCGTTTCCTCCCCGACCACCATTCCCTCGTCCCCGGCCCCACCCTTGATTTTGTCCTCGTCCACCGCCTTGATTGCCTTGCGACCCTTGTGGGGCTGACTGCTGGGGTTGGGTTGGCGGTGGGTCTGGGTGACTTACTTGCTGAGCTTAGGGCCCCGGGCAGCCGCAGGAAGCCATGCTCATCGGTGGTCCAGCACACGACCCATGCGGCCCACTCTGTGGCCATGGGGCGAATGAGCAATGTCCATGCCAGTGGCTTTAAGGTCCACAACCTGGCCACGGCCCATAGTGTGCTGGTGCGGCTTGACTAGGTGACTCAGAGGGCGGCATGGCTACAGCTTGTGGGACTTGGCCCCTCCCTGAGCCTTGCCCTCCTTGAGCGAAATTCCTTGCTTTCCTTTGAGCCTTTGTCAGCTTCTGCGGCTCAGGCTCCTCTTCTTCTTCCTCTTCTTGTTCTTCCTGCACTACTGCCTTTTTCGCTTTCCCTACGGTCTGTGGCGCTGCCATGGTTTTTCTTCTTGCCTCCTTCGCTGCATCGAGTTGGGCCACCGCATCCTCCACCATTTTCTTGAAGTCGCGCCCATCACTCGTCGTAGCGTCTAAGGCCTTCCTTTTCTTCCTAGCCTGCCTCATCTGGAAGATGTCTACCTGGTCCAGTTCTCCGTCCATTACGCCTTCCTTTATGGCAGCCCAAGTGAGCTTCTTTCCTGGCGCAGCCTTCTTAGTTAGCGACGAGCCCTCCCAGTTCTTGAAGTGCCCTAGGAAAGTGGCAAACTGCTGCTCTTCTGCCAACCCTGGGACTTTCTTTGCCATTTTCTCAAACGCCGTAGCGAAGGCCGCCACTGTGGAGAACTCATCACGTCTCAACATTTCCAGGTCTTCTTTAGTGAGCAGGCCGTCACCTAACTTGAAACGTCTCTGCATCTCCTCTTTAAACTTTGCCCACTCACCATTTGCGTCGGCCGCTACCTTCATTACCTCAGGTCTAAGCTCCCACTATACATGCCTAGGCATCAGCTTGAATTTGTCTGCTTCTGACGCCTCGCTAGTGACCTGCTCTAGCAACTCGAGCCACTCGGACACTCTATCCCCGTTGAAGGGAAAAAATATTAACCTTGGGCACCTGAAGCCGTGCCATCTCTCTTTTTTCCAATGCCTTGACGAAGTCCTCAGGTGTAGCACCCGGGCACCGCTCGATTCCGTCAGCGTCCGCCATCTTTACGTTTTCTCAAACACCTGTTGAGGGACGAAAGGTTTTAACAAAACAATCGGCCGTCAAGTCTCTAACTTGCCTACTTTCACCATTCAACTACTATCTTTATTAACTATCAGGTCTATATTATTACTCTGACCCTACCGCTGAAACGGATACACACAATGCACACTTCCAACCTTACTCACAATCAAGGCAGGCAGATCTGACGTGTCATTGAGAAAGCCACCATACTCGAATCATCGTCAAGGAGAAAATTTTTTTCATCAAAGGTTGTCGTTTTGCCTGGATCATCAGCCTGCACTTAACCCGAGTTCGTTCTCTTAAGGACCCCGGTAGGCAGCCGAGATTCCCCGGCAACGGCGCCACCTGTCGAGCGCATCAGTCCCGCACGTGGACCCTCCCGGCCGCGTCACGCAGGATTATGCAGGACATATTGCGAGAGCGTTTGCCGCTCCGGCCGAGTGCGTCAGCCGTACCTCTCGCGAGTCCCTACGACAGGACAGAGTCATGCGAGGCACCGCTACCTCCACCTGTGGGAGCTGTCACCATCCCTTAGGTGGGCGTATCCCTGCCGAGCTACTGAACCACATGCGAAGGCTTTTATAATGCAATTGCAGAGGTGGCCCAGCCGAGGGCGTTTCTCATTCCCTGTAGCATAGAGTACGCGTGGTCAACGCCCGAAATCGGACCCGTACGCAAATCGACGACACTGTGGGGCTGAGGTCCCAAGCAAATCGACGACTAGGACGTTCTACACACACCACGCGATACACCACTTAAAGCAAAATTTAAGTAACCCACGTTCACACACTCATGCACCAAAGCAAAAGAAAAACACAACACTCCCAGTCCCTTTAGTATTGGACCCATAACCTTTTGGTACAAAGATTAGGTAGGCGTCGCATGCTGATTTAGTATAAAGAATCGCGCGATCGCACGGATTTCTCATACCAGCCCGTCATGCGTGCGCTTACAAGTGTTTGCAATAAAGGGGTACTATGTGGTACCCAGGTCCAGGAGGCCCTCAGGGATTTTAAGGGTCCCTTTCGACACTCAAGTGTCGGCTGACAAGCGCTTCAAGGGTTAATCTCTTTGCGCTAGACAACCGCCATGCGAGGTTGAGGACCACACACCCTCTTCTGCACCTAGTCAAGCCACACCAGCACACTATGGGTCGTGGCCAGGTTGTGGACCTTAAAGCCACTGGCATGGACATAGCTCATTCGCCCCATGGCCACAGAGTGGGCCGTATGGGTCGTGTGCTGGACCACCGATGAGCATGGCTTCCTGCGGCTGCCCGGGGCCCTAAGCTCAGAAAGTAAGTCACCCAGACCCACCGCCAACCCAACCCCAGCAGTCAGCCCCACAAGGGTCGCAAGGCAATCAAGGCGGTGGACGACGACAAAATCAAGGGTGGGGCCGGAGACCGGTACGAAAATGGACTAGAAGTCCGTGGCGTGCGGGTGTTTTGATGTTGTTGTAAAGGGGAAAGCATGCACGGCAATGGTGGACACAGGCGCAAAAATGAACCTCATCAATGAGGAGGATGCCCTGCGCCTGGGGATGGAGATAGACCGCTCCGACAATGGTATTTTAGTAGGAGCAAATAGTCGGTCCATTTTTGTGGGGACCGCATCCAAGGTGGTGCTGGAGATCGGGAAGGTAAAAGTGAGGAGTTTGAGTGGCAGATGCCGTCCACTGTGACACTCCAGCAGGTTCGAAGGGAGCTGGATGTGACACATCAGGCAGAGGTGGTGAGAGATGAGGGGGCACTGCCTATTGATCGGATGGTTGCTGAGGGGCAGATGATCCTGGGGAGCAAGGTTGAGGCTGAGCAGGGAATAGGCCAAGAGACCTGTCAGGACTCTACCATGCCTCAGGGTACGCCCTTGGTAGCAGATTTGGAGGAGGCATTGGGCTCGTGGGCCACAGGGTCTGGTTCAGCAGTGTGAGCGAGTGGGCCAGCGAGACAGACAGAGGAGAGAGCAACCTGCCCCACACCATCAGAGACCCCCCAGCAGGAGGTTACGAGCGAAGCAACGRCAGTTTCATCCTCAGTACCCTCGCAGGAAGAAGAGAAGACAGTGCAGAAGAAGCCTGGGAAGTGTTTCTACTGCAAGAATGGCAAACGTTTCTCTGATGATTGCCCCAAGTTTTATGAGGATGAGGCGAGAGGGTTTGTTACCGAAGTATCCACTGGGATTTGGAGGGATAGGAATGGTAATTTGGTTGAGAGGTCTCGTGATGGTGGTAGGATGCAGTTGTACAGACAAATAGGTGAGGTGTTGATTGACTAAGATTTGACATTAGGGTCCGGAAAGGTCTAACGTTGGCATGAGTAAAACATCTTTGACTCTCTACTGATAGATGACTGTATATAGGAGGACACATGGAGGATCGGATCACAACTATGTATATCAGTAGACTGAGCCGCCTGATGGGATGTCTACCGTCAATACTACAGAGCTTCAGGACAGAGTGTACATTAGATAAAGTTTGAGTTCGACTATCTTTTTAAGACTATGTACATTATGTGTCTGTGTATGAACTACGTTTTCTTTTCTTTTCTCCTTTCAGAGTAGGATGTGTGAGATCTGTGTGAGCAGTGTGAGTGGTGTGCAGTGTGAGTTGATACTTGGACATTCGGGACTTTGACCTGTTCGATACATTTTTGACTTTTTTGTACTATACTTGGATTCTTCTTTGAGTGTAATAGGGGTCTGGCCTATTTTGCAAACCCCAGGTTCCTTGTGTACCAATGAGACTCAGACTTAATAGAGTTTTGTGTGGTATATCACGCTCACATCAGTTGTGGACTTGCCCATGTATGCTTGAATTTTGTGGGATATTTTTATGATGGCTTGATCTGCACTATCCTTTTTCGATACCTTGGACTACCTGTCATTGTTACAGGAAAAGTACTAAGTATAGTTAAGGGAGAATGCACATCACATGTGATAAAATTGTGTATTGAAACTGAGTAATGATGTTGAATGGAAGGTCACAACTGAAGGTTGTGTCCTTTTGTGWGCATTTGAAATTGTGAAAGGAACTCAATGGCCGATTGAGTCCTTCCTATGAATATAATTGAAATTATGAGAGAGCACTCTGAGGAGATGTTGTGATGATAATGATGATGAAAAATTGTATGCATGCAAAGTCTGACAAGGAAAGACCAGGAATTTTTGTGAGAATTATGGATGGAATTCTGGGAGTATGATGGAAATTTTGGAAAGGTGTCCCTATAAGACGTGTGACCTTGTCTGCCCTGATCAAAGCAAGAAAGGCACGACCTTGTGGAAATATTTGTGGAATCGTGAGAAAGGCACTATCCCTCCACGTAGTCCCGTGGGCAGTTGGTATGTGATCCTTTGTGTATTATTGTGAAAAGAGAAGGCCAGACCACAAGCAGTCAGTTTAAGGGACATATTATGTGAGGCCATGCTAAGAGGCTATACTTAGCATCGCTGGAACTGTAGAACCTAACTCCCAGCGAGGGCCGCTGGCTGGCGCAACCTGGCAGCGGGACCATGGCTCACCAAAGGTTAAGTCTCGAAAGGTCGGCCGCCTTGAGAGGTTTTAAGCCGGATGGAAGGTCATTGGGGTCGATGAGGTTAAGAGTCAGGACCCTTCAGGGTGCCAAGGTAAGAGAAAATTTGCTTATCGTTGCGCAACCAACGAGGGCACTACCGCTAATATAACAACGCGGTGGGCCGTGGATCTGGCTCGATCAACCAGACTATGGTGGACCAGGATGGAGACCTAGAAGCCGCTTGTGTTAGACTCCAGGTTGGGCGTTCATTATTGGTGGATATTTGAGATGGTATTATTTACCACTTTGGGGAACGAAGGTGCCCCGTGTTTTGAAGAGGTCTCGGTTAGGGCCCGCGTCCTAAGTTATGACCCTGTTTGCAGGACGATGACTAAACAGGACACCCAACGGTAAACCGATAGATGTCTAAGGCAAAGGGAGAGGGCTATCAAGCTACTATCTGGAAGCGGACATTACACTTTAGTACGGAACAAAGTATCCCCGGAGTCCGAGGCCAGGACATGGGAGACCCAGGTTGAAACCCTGGCAGTGGAACACCGTGGAGGGGGTAGGTTGATAAAGTACCTCGAAAAGAGTCAAGCCCGCTAATCGGATTGGTCAACGTCCTTGTCAGCAGATGAAAATTGAATTGTTTATAGTTTTTGATATGACCGACGCGACGGGGACGTCGCTTAATATGGTCCGGAAAATTGTCGGCACCATTACCCTTACAAGGGTAAATGTGCATGTTTTTGCACCTCGCAGAAGAAGCGATTGAGCCGATACATGAAAGAATGGGGGGGTTGTCGCCAGCCGCGACTGACTACTGTATGTCAGAAGTGGCAGGCGTATGTATAGCTTRATTAGAGAGTGAGTGGGCATGYACATTGCGGGCAAGCACGAGTTGTTTGACTACCGGGTAACTTAGGAGTTTAGACCGGACTGTGTGGGCCGCAGTCTCGCGACCACTGATAAAGTCGTGGCCGACATAAGTGTAACTAGAAATACTACGACCAGGAAGGAGTCCTGGTTGACCCTCTGAAAGCCGACCTTTTTTTGGGTCGCATAGTGCGGGTCGCACAATACTGAGTTGACTATGTGTCACAGGGGACCGGAGGTTGGACGAATGGATATGGACTAGTCTCGGTAGGGGCGGATGCCGGGCTTCTTCCGGTAGGACGGCAGTAAAAAGGCCGGCTACGGCGGGGCCAGGAAAGCCACACACTGCGGTTAATGGTACGCAAGACCGGCATGTGCGGCAAGACACGCAAATGCCTGCCTCAAGGCGGTGCTGTACGGCACTGCAAAGCCATGGCTTGAGGGACATGCCTTGCTGTGGGCTTGGCATGCCTCCGCAGGCCTAGGAAATTTGCGGATACTGTTTATAGGTAAGTTTGCGCCTACTACCATCAGGCTGGGGCTTAGCCCTATTGGTTACAGCATTGGAGTTTCACCAGGTGGATCTCGGGATCAAGGCCAACGAGGAGCAGTGAAGTAGCGAAGGAGCGTTTGAAGGGAACTAAGGGGTTGAGGGTCCCGCGGGACTATCCCCCTTAGTTTTGCTAGGGGAGTCCGACACCGGGCCCGCTGGGATAAGACCAAATGCCGGCGGTCCTCCTCCCTCCTCCGCCCTCTTTCCCAAAATTTTCTAAGTCACGATTTTTATTTTTATTTTTCCTAAAATTCTGATTTCATTTTATTTGTTGTTTTTTTATCGCACTATGGGATGTGGCCGGGACCGATCTGTGGACCGACGGTAATGCTCAGATCGACTTAGTAGGTACGCTCACGGACCATTCAGATACCACCAAGCTGTGGTATAGTCCTACGGGACATCTGTTAAAAAATTGGAACGATACAGAAGAGGCTGACACGGTCCCTTCGTAGGAAGGACAAGTATAAAGCCGGGTCACCGCCCGTCACTGTTG
>BFEA01000085.1:689194-710693 GCA_003427395.1 Chara braunii
GCCGCAGGTATGGGTTGGAGTATAGGCGGAGTATAGGGGTGATATAGGGGATATTGGGGGGGTTAATAAGGATGTTGGCGGCGGTTCGGGAGTGTTAGGTTGGTGTATGCGGGTATTGGGGGCCGCTATGGGGTGTGGGTGGGGTTATTAGGGGTTCTGGATCCCAAAAACAAAAACAAAAAAAAGTGCGGGGTGCCGATGATCCCCGACTGCTAGGTGCCGACCAGCCGATCGGTCGGCGGGTCGGCAGCCGACCAGTCAAGGGCTGCCGACCGTCGGGGTGTGCAACACTGGTGCTGTCCGAAAATAGCCTCCCTATCAAGTGTCAAACCAATGTCGGGCCCAAGAATATCGAATCAAATCCTGGGCCCCCCATACCCCGTAATAGCTCTGCCTGTGACCTCTCTCTTTCTCTCTCTCTCTCTCTCTCTCTCTCTCTCTCTCTGAAGAAGAAGAAGAACAAGAACAAGAAGAAATGGAGGACAGAAACAGGAAGAAGAAGAAGATGTCGACCTCTCCACTGTCTCACCTGCAGGTAACTGCTGTTGTGTACCGAACAAGCTGAAGTGCCTCCCTGTGCTGCAGGTCGCCGGTGAAGGAACCAGCTATGCCTCCCAGGTAACCTGTCTCCACTTCACAGTATGGCCACTGCCTCTCACCTTGCCTCTCCTAGCTCCTCCTAACGCAGCGCTCCAAAAGTCGTGCGCTGCTCGAACAATGTGATGCTCACAATGCTGGCCAACTGAAATCTGCCGAACTGGACTGCCCTCCCACTAGATATAGTGTTGGGCCTGGCTGAGCAGCCCACGGTCTGCATCCAGGAGTGTTGGATCTAAGATCCGATTGAAGGGCCTGAATGCAGGCCCAAAGCCGCCTCCTGGTGGTATCTTGCTGCTACAGCAGGCCCTACTTATTAGGGGAAAGTCCGAGGTGAGACACCTGGAACTGACAAAAATGGACCAGACAGCAAGACTTGGCAAATAAATAAATAAATAAATACTGCATAAAAAAAAGACAGGAAGACTCGGCAAAAAAGTAAATAAGGGAATAAATAAATGCTGAATCCAAAATAAAACCTGCATGGGCCGGAAAAACATGCCCGGCCTGGAAATGGCTGTGGGCCTCCAGGTTGCATAGCAACAAATATGGCGTGCGGCCTGGGGCCCCCTAACAACCGTCGGGTCCTAAGAAAAAGGGCCCGCGTGCAGGCCTCAGCATGCTACAGCCCCCCTACTAAAGAAGCTGAGCCGGGGCAAGGGCGAAGCTGACGATTCGAAGGTGGAACCTGGGGGGCGTGGAGCCGAAGGTGTCGTCTTGCCTTGCTGCTAGTGTTCGTAGCGTTCGAGAACGTCGGGGCCCGTAGCCTGAAGTTCGGCCCGGGTCAACCAACGGTCAGCCCTGTGACTGCAGTACGAAAAGCTCCAAGTATTCAATCGGCTTGTTACTGTAGTGCCGCTGCGAAATGATGTCGTTGACCTCCTGAAATCTGTTCATGGAAGGAGGATCTTGCGTTCGTCACCTGGGAAGGTCGTCACGTTCCGCTGAAATGAAAGGCGCTAGCTTTGAACAATGAAAGACCAGGTGGAAGGGCAAGTGGGCGGGCACCTCAATAACGAATGAGGCCTCATCCGGTGCTTCGCCAGCGGGCGTGGTGATGCACCAAGGCCCCATCCATCCTGAAGGAGCTTGCAGGATATTTCTTGCTGAAGGTTGAATTATGCGGCGGAGACCCAAACGAGATCTCCTTTGCGGAAATGAAGACGCTGGCGATTGGCTTGACAGCTCATGTGCTGTTGCCTCTTTGGCATCTGATCCCGTGCCTTGACAAGAAGCTCTTGCATCTGCCGGATAAAGGCATTGTGGTTGTCACTCTCGGCCGTCCTCGGAAGGATAGTTTCCACGGGGAAGCTGCCCGGCGAGCCATGCACGAACTTGAATGGGGAAAGACCAATAGGCTGATGGATGGATGTGTTGTAAGCCAAAGCATGTCCGGTAGGAGCTCGACCCAATCCTTTTGGTTTGGAAGAATGAGAGCGCAAAGAAGAACCTGCGCGGTTTGATCCGCCCTTTCTGTTTGACCGCCGGTCTGCATGTGATGGAAGGAACTCGGCTGAAGTGACAATCCCTACCGCTTGACGAGAGCAGTCCAAAAATCGGACATAAACTGAGTGTTGCGGTTGCACACGATCTCCTTGGGGTAATCCTTGGTGTGTATCCAATTGGCGAAGAGAATCTCGGCCATCTCCGGCCAACTCCGGTGCCTTGGCATGATAGCGACAAGGCAAAAACGTGGTGAAATTGGTGAGCCGATCCGCCACTGTGAGAATGGCATCGGAGCCAGACTTATGCTTGGGAAACACCCTAGTGATGTCCATGGCAATTGATGATCGTCGTTGCGTGGGAACAGAGAGGGTTCGCAACTATCCAAATGGACGATGATTGCGGGGCTTGCAACACCAACAAACCTCGCATGACCCGCAATAGCGCGTGGCGTTGTCGAGAAGGCCGGGCCAGTAAAAGCGCTCGCGGAGTTGGCCAATCTTGCGATTGACTCTGAATTGTCCTGCGGCGGGAGAGTTATGGAACTTGCCAAGAAGCCGTGTACGCAAGTGTGGATCACTCGGTACACAAATAAGATCCTTCCCCTGGGAATGCAGAAGCAAGTACCCCTCTTGGATCCGGTGAAGATCAAGTTGCATAATGATCACGGAAATTGCGGTCGGCACAGGAGCTGTGGACGAAACTGCTCCACAAGTCGTCGTCGATCTCAAAGGTAGAGTATGGTGACACAAAGGTCCAATATGAGCTTCTTGCCCTTTTGTAAGCAAACGCATATAGGATGAACGAGCTGCTCCCTAACTGAGAGGTGGAAGGAGCACACTCCCACGACTGGGAATTGTCCAGTATTTAAAGTTTTATAAGTGGCTTAATAAAAGAAAACAGGAATCTTACTGTGCTGTTCCAATATGGGTCGGTGAGAAAAGCGAGTTGCGCAACACTGAAGGGCATGTTATATGGGAGGAAAATCCTGGTCTGAACACAAGGAAAAATCTAGATGTAGACTCTGAATGAACAAGAGAAAAAAGAAAAAAAAGAAAACGGAAGATGTTCCACTGGAATGGTAACCGGTTCTCTTGTTGTCGGATGTGACGGGGAATATGAACACTCTTAATCTCATGGACATTCTGAGACAAGCAAAAGGGATGGGTAGACCAGTGTGCTTTTCTAGTGAGGGTGGGAGCAGATGGATGGCGGTATGGTTGCTTCTGAGATTGATAAATGGCGAGTCAAAACTGAGTGACGTAAACGGTAAGTATTTATTGAAAGACGTGAAATTGATGTTTGAGGCTGGTGGGTAATGGAATCTGAACTGCCTTGTAGAAACAGAATCCGAGGCAGAGAGGAGAAAGGCTGAACTAATCACCCTCCGTCGTGCCCCTTGGAAAAGAAGTATCCTTCTTGATTGGTCACTTTGTGTCAACGCTCTAAGCATCTGGTTGAGCAGCGTGTCTGAAGGTGTGCAATCCGGCCCACCCCTGGGCCTCGAGTCAACGCCGAACCTGCCAGTCCCTGCACATTATTTACCCTCGCATGCAACGAGCCTTACACCCGGTTTGATCTGTCTGAGCAGGAGGCATTTAAGGAGATCCCCCGTAACTCCTCAGGAATTATTTAACGTCGCAGACAGGACGACGATCACAGCCAGAGTCAACACCGAGTCCCTGCCAGAAATATTTAAAGACTGGTAAGCGTTTGTCAAAGGCCTGGAATGCCCTGCATGACCTCTATTGCGCAAGCAGCAGAACCAAGGACTTGCGGCAAAGCATGCGTGTATTAGTCCCAGCGGGTTGGCATGGTGACCGTGACCCCAGTGCTTCGCCAGGGCCCTTCAAAGGCTTTGCCCGTCTCCCACCAGCTTGCTGCCCAGGAAGAATGTCAACTCTCAAGGTTGAGCGCTCGCGACACCTCACATCGAGAGGACTCTCAAGACAAAACTCACTTCCTCACGGTGAGAAGTAACGAAGAGGGTAGATAAGGAAGAGAGCAACGTACCTCATAATGCTGGCCCCAACCACAGATTTCTCACCGGCAACCTGATGTGCAATTATGATGACCGGTCTTTGCCTCGGCACAACCAACAACAGAATGCGGTTCCACGTCAGCTTAATATGCCACATCAGCGAGTTCTCATCATCCAGCATATACCCCGTATGTCACCACATAGCTCCCTGGCGCGCCCACACGACCCTGGGCCGCCCTTCGTTCAACGC
This sequence comes from Chara braunii, assembly GCA_003427395.1. NCBI lineage: Eukaryota > Viridiplantae > Streptophyta > Charophyceae > Charales > Characeae > Chara > Chara braunii. The sequence continues at coordinate 693,466 of BFEA01000085.1, forward strand.
CCAAGCCTTATCACTGCCCCACACCTCATGCGAAGCACCGACAGCTATTGCGAAGAACCAATGAAGCGCAATATGAACCAGCTCCGATACCAAATCGCAAGGAAAATAAGCAACAGCGAGATGACAAAATCCAGATTACACCATCACATTGCACCAATAATACACCAATGGAGGTTCGTAGTACTGAAAACCAATGTCAAGGAGAGTTTCTCTCTCTCCGTCACAACACAAGAGTCCAGTCCCTTCACACTCCTACTTGGCGCTCAGCGCCCAGCCTACTCCTACACAGCTACGATCAGCGTACAAATAGACAATGCGACTGTTGACATCAGCGGCAACCCGAAGTACTTGAAGATGTTGCCCAAATGCTGACCATCGCCAATACAAGGTATGTGCACTCACATCATCACAATCATCATCTTTCTCCCTTCCCTGACTTAACACCCAAGCATGTCCTCTCTCGCACCCAAAGACCACCCCTGCACCTCACTGTAGTCCAAGCCCACCATTTATGGTGGCTGGGCTATGGCGCTGCCCTCAGCAGTGCCCTGCTTCCCTGCACGACCGCACGTGCTGCACCTCGCCTCTCAGCGCCAGCAGCAGCCCACTACCCTCTGCTCCAGCAGCGCTGCCGCTAGCATGCGAGTGCCTGAATGAGGCTGCCAGGGGAGAGCTCTTTCCTTTATGGAAAGAACTGGCCTGGTCCCAGAAGCTTCCGGAAGGCCCCAGGATGCTGCCCTTGCCCTGCAGCTACTGGGCCTCGTTCGGTTGGGCCTCCCAACTGTCAGTGTATGAGCCTGCGATTCACGCCCAGGGCCTGCATTCTTTGGAAAGGCCCGGTAGGCCGTGGAAATGTCTTTGTCGCTCGGCCTGTGTTTCTCTCAACCAACTGGCGCGTTGCAACTGCCTCTACCTCAAATATGAAATTGACAGTCAAAGCTCTTGTGAAATGTTAGGCCCGCCTTCACTTAGGGCGGGCACCACTGTAACCGGGGCCCCTTAGGCCTGCCGAGGACGCAGATCCTCGCACATCCAATAGTGTTCCAATATGCAAATTTCTGTTCTGTCGGTCCGAACGACTTGTAATCATATATCTTGGTTTATTGGGATTTTCCCAAATACTTTCTGTGTTTTTTAATTTGTGCGTAGAAAGATTTCTGTTGGGTTTTCCAAAACGAAATTCTCATTTGGAGGAAGTCCAGGATATTGCAGTCGGTATCAGCTCTTTCCAAATCGTAGTACCTTGTCGTGGTAGCAGCTGGTGACTTGATCCATCATTGATTCAGTTTCTCCTGTCTTATTGATGGTTAGCTTTAAAAAAAGCCAACAATAGCAGATCATCAACATATATTTTGCCAACTAATCTGTTTTCATCCCTCCCAAGACTGTTCAGGAATCATTCTTCTGTGTGCATGCAGACCAGAGATGCCAGAGAAGGGCTGGCATGTCCACCAATTGGAATACCTGTATCCTGTTTTAATATGGTCCCAACTGATTTAAAAAAGACATTATCCAATAGGTAATCAGTCTGTCTTCTCTTCATATGGGGGACAGCTGTATTCAGTTACACTATTTTCTTCTCTCAATATCTTACCTTCCACCTACTTTTTGCCTACCTTCTCATCTCAGTGTGCGACCTATCAACTCCAGGCAACCCAGCACCACAACCCGAGACCGCCAGGCACCAGACACCCCAAGCGCAGATAGCAGGCCAAGAGACTATGGACTAGGGAAAGTAGCCAACAACCTACTCTATGCCTAATAATTGGAGACCAGAACCGCTTTTAAATACCCTCACCTAAGCTAAGCTATCCTACAGTTATGGGTCTATGTCTACCACCCTTTGCTCAGTGCGGGGAGCAGTACCCAGGCTGCTAATACCTGGCGTAGGCCGGAACAACGTTCCCTAACCAGCCAGGAGGCCCAAAGCCGACAATCTCCTCTGGTGAAAACCGGAAGTATACCTCCAGGTGGCCGTGGGAATTGAAAGGATGACTTCGGGAATCGAACCCACGACTTCCCGAGCTAGCCCGCTTGGGCGATCAGTCATTTTTTCAAAACACTCATTCTGATTGGTTTCCATGCTTTACAAACACCGCACCCTCACGTCGTGTTTTTACTCGAACTCAATCTCTGCCTTTTGCTTTGAATTTATCAAAAACCCATCCAACGGTATTTCTTACTTCATCATGCGGTATCTTAGGTACGGGTGCAGATGCTCAGTTGCCGGTTCCTAGCTCTTCGTTGACAAGGGCCACACAACTCTTCAGTTGGTTTCCAGCGGACAGATTGAAGCACCCCTTCTTGGCCAGTTTAATCATTAAAAAATGATCACTTTGACCAAGTTGTTTACGGCAAATCGGGCAGGATGAGGAAAAGGAGGACAGATGGGCCTCTTCTTTTCCAAATTGTTATCCTTACTCGTGATAAAGGCGTTCTGTATTCTCCCTGTTGTCCCACTTCCCAACACGTTCCAGTCTCAGGTCCTTGAACTTTCTCATGTCACGTATGATTTCACTCAAAATTGGGGTAATCATTGAAGGTCCTTTTCATTCCTGCACAGCACAGCAGGGGGCATTCGACTAGAGTAGCACCTGGGTGTTGATCCAGTTGCGACTGGGTCAGTCCAGCGAATGCACCTCTCACTCCGTGGACGTACTCGCAGGTAACGACTCCAGGCGGGGATTTAGTAGGACCAGCTTTCTTGAGCTTGAATGGCGAGATTCGGAATTCATCAGTGATCCCGGCCTTTCATAGCCCGTTTAGAGCAGTTCTACATGCATCATTTACGACATTAATGCAATCAATGCAGCCGGGGTAAGGTAGGTTCCTTGAGTCGTGAATGGAAGGATGGACGTCTCCTCCGGTCTGACCCGTACATGCCCATCGATTTTGGGCAATTCAAACAGAGCAGTTCTACATGCATCATTTACGACATTAATGTTTTAAAATCCAACCGGGGTACGGTAGGTTCCTTGAGTCGTTGAGGGAAGGATCAACGTCAGGGACGTCCTCCAGTCTGACCCATACATGCCCATCGATTTTGGGCAGTTCAAACCGATCACAAACACAGTCCCTGAATTTCTTCAGAAGCTACTGCTCTGTGGTTATGCAGAATGTCCAATGGTCTTGGCTTTCGTCGAGACCAATCGCATCTTTTTTCTGCATCAGGTCAGCAAGTTTCTGGGGTCCAAACCACCTCCCGATCCAATCACAAACTTCAGTGCCAACACGACGCGTATTTGTACTAGGACAAAATGGAATGTTAACCACGGTTCGTTGTCCAGGGTTAAAACCCATGCCTCTTCTTCAATTCCGTGGTGATAAGACTCCTAAACACTTGGCGTCCCCTCTTTGTATTTACACTCTTGAGACCCTTCAGAATACAACGAAGTTCAGCATTGTATTGATTTCTCAGATAAGAGGGAGGGGGGATTCCGGTTACTGATCGCACAAAGTGACCAACAGGAGAGATTATTTTTAGTTTTGATTATCTGGTTGTTACAGACTTGACTAACAACTGACAGACAACTGCAGACATATTAGATCTTTGTTGCATTGCAATCTGTTTTAGGGTAATCTAAAAATAGATGTGATATTTCCTGTAGAATCTGACATTAGTTGTTACTACGTCACCTATCACCTAATTGTTTCTGCTCAGTCCGACCGAAATTAGTTGTGATTCGTAATCGGTTGCGTAGCAGGCTAAGGTAGGATTCAGTGTGGATTCTAGTTTAGATCACACACACTGTAGCTCATGAGTGATGCAAGCACTAGTGAGGAGGAATTGTTAGTGGACGACCATAGGACTACTCGCTGTTGAACTGCTCGTAGTCAACCCTTGAGTTTCCTAGAGCTAGGTGGAGGAGACGAGAGGAGACTGCGGAGGGAGGCTAGAGAGAGAGCAGCAGCAAGGAGAGTGAGTGTTTTTTAGGATAGTGCCAGGACTAGTACTATAGCTAGCATCGGTACAACCATGGCCACTTCATCTACCATGTCGCAAACCTCTTCATAGTCCACTTCGTCAGGAGTCAATCAGAGTGGTTCTCAGGGGTCCATTAGCGAGAGTGATAGCTTGCGAGTCAGCCAGCAGACTCAACTCACGCCGGAGGATTATGAAATCCTCCAAGCTGAAGAACTTCAGGATGAGCTACAACGACAATTGGACGAGGCAGCAGAGAGGAGAAGGAAAGCTATCATGAGGAAAGCTAGGCTAGGTAGTAGATTGCAGAAGCTAAGGAGATTGGAAGAGCTAGAGGAGTCAACGCTTGATCCTGCGATGCGAGCACTGCGTAACGCGCTCGTGTGTGTGGCGGAGACCCAGGTAGTTCAGTAGGAGGTATTGGCTGAACTAGTGGCAGGCCAGAAACAAATTCTGGCTGCAATGCAGGCTCCTCATCCATTGATGAGGCACCCTCAGTTTGTTGTAGCTCCCCCTTCAGGCGCAGGTCCATTAAGGACGCTGCCACCAGTAGGGCAAACTTTCTCGCCTATGTTTGGCATGCCCCCTCTACGTGGTATAGTAGTGACTAGTGGTCAGGTTCCTAGAGTTCCGGTCGTACCATCGACGACAGTGGTAACTACAGTCCCACTATCAAGCAAGGCCCAGGTTAGTGTGCAACATCCTGTTTCAGTGGCTATGCAACCCCTGGGCCTATGCAAACGATGCAGTGGATGGCCAAAATACCCTTGCTGAGTCCTAAGCCCTTTTCCGACGACACGAAGAAGGATGAGGACTTGGACACCTGGGGAAGGACGGTGCCTACCTATGTGAGGCACAAGCTTACTAGGCCAGAGCAAAAAGTTGTTGTGACTGTCTCCTTTCTAGAGGGGTCATCAACCCGCTGATTGAATGGCCTAGTGCAACAGCAGGGCTACGATCATAATTTTGATGCCTGGGCACATGCCAGACATTGGAAGAGTTTGTACGGTCTGTGTACAACAGGTGGCATGACCCGCAAGGGGCTCAGAAAGCCACCGATGCGATCAAGAGTCTCTGTGCCAGAAGGTACAAGAATGTTAGAGAGTTAACAGACACCGTAGAACGTCTGCTTGTGGTACCTGGTGTGCGCTATGACCAGCAAGTACTCCTCACGGATTACCTTAGATGTCTACCTTCAGAGGTGAGGACAAAGCTGGTAGATGAGGCCTATGTCAAGCAGCACAACTTCGCCTCTTTTAGCAAGAAGGCCTTAGATATAGAGGCAAAATTGGGATCTGGCCATTAGAGTCAATGAGATGCTAGGAAGAAGAGACTACCCCAAGACTCGAAGAAGAAAGGTCAACTAATGTTCGTCGCCCACGATGGAGAGGCGACAAAAATTGACGACTTCCCAGACTTGGGGAGGAGACAGGGCATGATGGGGCTAGTGAGACTTCGGATGGGGGAGTCGTGGCACCCATTAAGGAAAAGGCTGGGAGGACCGGGAAAAAGAAGGTGTTACGGTCCACGGGTCAGGGCGACCAAGGAACACCCGCATGGGTTAAACTTGGTTTGGAGTACGAGGTTTGGAGGGATCGAGTTGCGAGGGGCACGTGTATGAACTGTGGAAATTTTGGCCACACGTCTAGAATGTGTCGAGGCAAGAAGATCACCACGAGGGTAGCCTCACCAACACTGGTGGGACTGTCCTCGAACTTTGGCGGTGCTTTTGTGAGCACTTCGCAGGGAAACACCTCGGGCTAGTAGGAGTATTAGCCTCTCTTACTTGCGCTTAAGTGGTAACGTTGCCTTCCCCACTTCAGGCGTTGGCCAAGGCTAGAGACCTACGTATCGCCCCGTAGACACATCCAGACCCACTGGCGCTCTGCTCGAGAGATGTGTCTGAGGCCCTAGAGGAGTTAGAGACTGAGTTGTCAGGGAAGGACCCCAGAGACTTTTGGGCGATGATCAGTAGAGGTCCAAAGGGTGAACATTTCGTGGTAGAAGTTGATGTAGGTGGCCATAAAGTGGGCGCCTTCGCCTTCGTAGACACAGGTTCTACATGAAATTTCATCAGTTGTGCTTGTGTGGATAGTCTGCGCTTAGGGGACCAAGTGCAGCGGCTTACCAGAACTGTAGCTTCTACGATAGCCAACAAGCACCATGTCAAGGACGTAGTCTGTACCTTCTCCTATGGAGGAGGGGAAGTGAGACATAAAATCTCCATCCTGGTTAGCGACGAACTGCCCTTTGATATGCTCCTAGGTATGTACTACCTCGAGGTCGCTCAATCGCAGTTTGATTGGGATAAAAAGGTATTGATTCACAAATTGCCCAACGGTAGATTTGTTAGATTGCCAAAGTTCAAAGCTCAAAACTACGGGTGCATGTGTGCATCATCCTTCTACAACTATTATAAGCAGAATTGCGAGGAGGGCATGTATCTAGTATTTGTCTCTGTGAAAGGGGAGGCCAGAAAAACACCCCAGAGATAGAATCAGTCGTCGCACAATATTCATACCTTTTTGAGGAGCCCACAGGCGTGGTAGAAAGGGAGGTTGTCCATGCGATAGAGGTTGTCCCAGGTAGTAAGGTACCTAGAGGACGAATCTATAGGATGTCACCTGCGGAGTTAGATTGGGCTCCGTCGCCAACTCAAGGAGCTCACAGAGAAGGGATGGATTCGGCCTAGTACCTCCCCTTACGAGGCTCTAGTCCTATTCGTACCGAAGAAGGGAGGTACCTTGAGGATGTGCATTGACTATAGGGGCCTCAATGCCATCACCGTTAAGAATGCGGAGCCCCTACCCCGCATCGACGACCTCTTGGATAGAGTGCAGGGATGCCGGTACTTCATAAAGATAGATCTGAAGTTCGGATACCATCAACTTGCCATTAGACCTGAGGATCAACACAAAACCGCATTTCAGACCAGGTACGGTATGTAGGAGTTTGTGGTGATGCCCTTTGTTACGAATTCACTCCAGTCAGTAGCCCTGCCTTCGACATCCCCCTCCTTAAGTAAGTTAAGGTTAGGGTAACGACTTCGGGCATGGTCAGCTCCCATAGTGTGACGGGCGGTGTGTACAAGGCCCGGGAATGGATTCACCGCCGTATGGCTGACCGGCGATTACTAGCGATTCCGCCTTGATGCAGGCGAGTTGCAGCCTTCAATCCGAACTGAGACCGGGTTTTTGAGGTTAGCTCGCCTTCGCAGGGTTGCAACTCTTTGTCCCGGCCATTGTAGCACGTGTGTCGCCCAGGATGTAAGGGGCATGGTGACTTGACGTCATCCTCACCTTCCTCCGGATTATCACCGGTAGTCTCTCTAGAGTTCCATAATGGCAACTAGAAACGAGGGTTGCGCTCGTTGCGGGACTTAACCCAACATCTCACGACACGAGCTGACGACAGCCATGCACCACCTGTATCCGTGTTCCCGAAGGCACTCCCTCTTTTCAGAGGGGCTCACATTACGATTTGTACAGGCTGGATCAGAAGTTTCTGCTTTATTAGATAGGATGCTCGACTTGACACCCCTTGGGAATGGACTGAAGAGTGTGAGGCGGCCTTCAGGAAACTGAAGTATGGTCTGACACACTATGAGGTTCTTAAACTTCCCGATCCTGATAAGCCATTTGTCGTGACCACATACGCTAGCCAATATGGCATAGGCGCGGGCCTTGCGCAAAAGGAGGGGCCCAAGTTGAGACCTATCGAGTACATGAGTAAAAAGATGCCATCTAAAAAACTAGCAAAGTCCACGTATGAGCGTGAGCTCTATGGCCTATATAGAGCGCTGGTCCACTGGAGACATTATCTCCTCGACAGATTCTTCTATGTGAGATCTGACCATGAGACCTTGCGCTGGATAAAGACACAGCCTGTGCTCTTCGACGCACTCAAGCGGTGGATTCAAGTGATAGACATGTATGACTATCAACTCGATCCAATCAAGGGCGAGTACAACAAAGTGGCTGATGCACTATCTCGTCGGGCAGATTATCTGGGCGCGTTGGTTACAAAATTTGGCATATCTAACGATCTCACTCGATCATTGGTGGAAGCCTATCAGCAAGATTCAGTTATGTTTGAGATCATCCGTAGATTCCAAGCAAAGGATAAAAAGACTTCGGACAAATTTGCGATGGTAGATGGCTTGCTGTCTCTTGAGAAGGCAGGGAATAAAAGGTTGTGTGTCCCAAATAGTGAGTCGTTGCGTAGTTTATTTTCTCACAATGCAAGTGGACATTTCGGATATAAAAAGACTTCAGCTAACCTAGTGCAGAAATTCTGGTGGCCTACTATGATGCAAGATGCAAAGAAGTATGTTGAAACATGCCAACTTTGTCAAAGGGACAAACCCCGGACTCAGACTCCGCTTGGGCTCCTCAAGCCCTTGCCGATTCCTGAAGGCCGTGTTCAGAGCGTGTCCATGGATTTCATGCATACACTTGTGACCAGGAAATCTGGAAAAAGATACATCTTCGTAATAGTAGACCGTTTCTCTAAATATGTGAGACTTGTCGCCATGCCAGAAACTGCGAAAACTGACTTTATCATCAAGCTATTTTTAGACAATTGGGTATGCGATTTTGGACTTCCCACATCTATAGTAAGTGATAGGGACATACGGTTTACTAGTGAACTGTGGCAATCCACTGCTGAACAGATGGACACCAAACTCCAAATGACTTCAGGTAACCACCCTGAGTCAAATGGCCAAGCCGAACAGATGAAGCGGGTAGTACAGCACCTACTTCGGCATTATATCAAGCCAAGTCATGATGACTGGGACGAGAAGTTACCTCTCGTCTCCAGCCTGTACAATAACGCTGTGCACAGTAGTATGGGTATGACTCCCAACCAGCTACATCTTGGTTGGAAGCACAGAAGTGCTCTTGACTTTTTGCTACCAGAAAGGCAACACACTGCAGCACCTGGCAACATAGAGTTTGCTGTAAAGTACGAACAGATGCTGCAACAGGCTATTGAACATATCAGAAAGGCTCAGGATGCTATGATCGCATCTGAGAATAGACATAGACGGCCCTCTAACTTTCAGGTAGGTGAGAGAGTCTGGGTAAAATCATCTGAACTTGGTTAGGAGATGTGGATCTCACGGAAGTTGATGCCACAATACTTTGGGCCCTGGGAGATCTTGGACATTGTAGGGGATCAACCAGATGGGCCATCATACGTATTTCACATTCCTCCCCACTTACGTATGTACGCTGTTTTCCATGCCTCTAAGTTGGCACCCTTCACTGCTACAGAGCAGTTCCCTTCAAGAAGATCAATGCTGCCTACAACCATGGATGGCGAGGTGGACATCGACCAGATCGTGGAGCATCGAGTAATGCCTGTTCCTCGACCATCAGGCAGATGGCGCCCTCCTAAACCAAGAATGCAGTATCGTGTGAGCTTCAGACATCATCTCGATTGCAGGCTATGAAAGAGAACTGAAAGGGAAGATGCCTGCTGAATAAGAAACTTCTCAGAGGACTAACGAAGTAAAGGAGGGAATGCGAGGATCTGCGTCCTCGGCAGGCTTAAGGGGCGCCGGTTACAGTGGTGCCCGAACTAAGTGAAGGCGGGCCTAACATTTCACAAGAGGCCTTTGACTGTCAGTTTCATATTTGGGGTACAGGCAATTGCGAGGCGCCAGTTGGTTGAGCGAAACACAAGCAGAGCAAAAAAGACATTTCCACGACCTACCGGGCCTTTCCAAAGAATGCAGGCCCTGGGCGTGAATCACAGCCTCATACACTGACAGTTGGGAGGCCCAACCAAACGAGGCCCAGTAGCTGCAGGGCAAGGGCAACATCCTAGGGCCTTCCGAAAGCTTTTGGGCCCAGGCCAGTGCAGCCAGGCTGCGCGAGCAAGCCAGTTCTTTCCATAAAGGAAAGAGCTCTCCCCTGGCAGCCTCATTAAGGCACTCGCATGCTAGCGGCAGCGCTGCTGGAGCAGTGGCTCGTGGGCTGCTGCTGGCGCTGAGTGGCGAGGTGCAACATGTGCGGTCGTGCAGGGAAGTAGGGCGCTGCTGAGGGCAGCGCCATAGCCCAGCCACCATAGCTGGTGGGCTTGGACTACAATGAGGTGCAGAGGTGGTCTTCGGGTGTGAGGGAGGACATGCGTGGGTGTTAAGTCAGGGAAGGGCGAAGGATGATGATGATGATGATGTGAGGGCACTGTATTGGCGATGGTCAGCATTTGGGCGACATCTTCAGGTACTTCGGGTTGCCGCTGATGTCAACAGTTGCGGTGTATTATTGGTGCAATGCTGCTCCATGGACTTAATGTGACTATCTGGCTTTCAATGTGATGGTGTAATCTGGATTTTGTCATCTTGCTGTTGCTTATTCTCCTTGCAGATGATAAGTTATACCATTAACGACACCCTGCTTCTGCTTTCCCTTATAACTCTGCATTGGGAGTTAGCGGAAGTGGGTTTCCCAAGTGTTGAAATCTTTTCTGCCTATCGTAAGTTCACTGCAAGGGCGGAGGGTGGGTATGGGAAGTGGGTTTCCCAAGTGTTGAAATATTTTTTGCATATCATAAGTTCATTGCAAGGGCGGGAGGGCGGGTGTCATTGGGGCTCATCAGTATGCTTGAAAAATGCTACAGGACCTGGGTCCAAGTCGGCCAGCAGGCCGAGGGGCCTAGGAGGCTACAAATGGAACCCCCTGGTTGAAGTGAAGAGGCATTGAACCAGTAACATGCGGAACTCCAGCAGGCTACTGTGAAAATCTTGCTGAGTAATCTAAAGTTTTTTCGAATTGAATTTTATTTTTGTTTTTCTTATTGTGCATGAAGGCCGAGCCAGGTAACACGTTTAGCATGTTACACCGCCCGGGCCTGAGGTTTTTCAGACTCAGCAAGTTAGGCCGGAATTCACCACAGTAAGTGGAGAGTGAGGTAGAACTAGATATAAGGAAGAAGGTGGCTGTCTTCATAGAAGACCGAGTGGCATGAGGAGGTGGTTTGTGGCAGAGCAGTTTTGTGCTTAACAATGGTATGGTTACGCTACATATTAAACCTCGAACTACATTGTTTATCTAGTTTTCATCTCTCACTTTATATAGTTTTGGTTGAGGGGATTTTCAGAATCGTTGTGTTTGAGGAGACTGTTCTGCTGTGGGCTGCGACGTTAAATAATTCCTAAGGACCTTGGGGGCTGTCCTTAAAATGCTTCTTGATCAGCCAGATCAATCGGAAGTAAGGCTTGTTGCATGCGAGGACAAACAAGGTGCAGGGCTGGCAGGCTTAGTATAGCCTTGGGGCGCAGGGGTGGGCCGGATTGCACACCTTCAGACACGCTGCTCAAACAGATGCTCAGGACGTCGACAAAAGAGACCACTCAAGAAGGATACAGGGGGAGGGGAGATTCTAGCAACTATTTGCCGTGGAATTAGTTAGACATATTACCGTCCAGCATGCATCTCCACAGGTAATTTATTTTTATTTTTGATTATTCAGTTGTACGGACATGGTTACAACTGTATAGAAAAGTGCAGATAGGATAGATCATTCCTTGCTACATTGCATTCTGTTTTAGAGTAATCTAAAAATAGAAATAGAGTTACCTTCAAGACCTGGTATTGATTGCTGGTTACCACTTGTCTGCTTTTCTCCATGCTGATCGAATTTTGTTGATTATTATTACTCGGTTGGGTGTCATGTTGAGGTAGGATTCGGTGTGGATTCTAGTTTAGATCACACACCAGTATAGCTCATGAGTGAAGCTGTTTGTAGTGAGGAGGAGGAACAGTTAGTGGAAAACCTTAGAGTTACTCGCATAACTGCTCTCAGTCGTCCGATCATTGTCCAAGACTTAGGTCCTGGAGAGGAAAGGAGGCTGCAGAGGGAAGCTAGGGAGAGGGTGGCATTGCAAAGGGCTAGGGCAGCAGCAACCAACGCAGAAAGGGTACTAGCAGTTGTAGAGGCTAGCACTTGGGCCAGCGCAGAGGCAGCAATGGCTAACGCCTCTACCATGTCACAGACCTTATCTCAGGCCACTTCGTCAGGAGTCGTCAGGTGTATCTCAGGGTCTTGTTAGTCAGTCTGTTGGTTTCCAAGTTAGCTAACAACCTCCACTCACGCAAGAGGATTACGAGATTTCAAGCGGAAGCTTTTCATGATGAGTTGCAACAACAATTGAGGGAAGCAGCAGAGAGAAGAGAAAGGGCAATAATAAGAAAAGCTAGTCAATTTGTTGGTTTGCAAGTCAGCCAATAGTCTCCACTCACGCCAAGGGATTATGAGATTTCGAGCGGAAGCTCTTCATGATGAGTTGCAACAGCAGTTGAGGGAAGCAACAGAGAGAAGAGAAAGGGCAATAATAAGAGAAGCTAGACAATGGACTAGGAGGCAGGAGTTAGGAGGACTAGAAGCACTAGATGAGTCGACACTGGAGCCTGCTATGCAGTTGCTGCAACACTCGCTTCTTTGCGTGGCAAAAATGTAGGATGTTCAGGAGGAGGTGTCGGCTGAGCTAGTGGCTGGCCAAAATCGAATTCTGGCTGCACTGCAGGCCCCTCGTTCAATGATGAGGCAACCTCGGTATTCTGTAGCTCCCCCTTTGGTTGCGGGTTCCTCAGTGACGCCTTCGCGGGTAGGGCCCTTTTTTTTCCCTATGTTTGGCATGCCTCTTTCAGGCGGTTTAGCAGCAGTTACTGGTCCGGTTCTTAGAACTTCTCCCGCACCATCAAGGACGGTGGCGGCTAAAGCCCCATCGTCAGGGCCGACTCAGGTTTGCATGCAACAATTTGTTCCATTGGTAATGCAACCAATGCAGCAAGCACCTGGGCCAATCCAACTCATGCACTGGATGCCCAAAATCCCCTTGCCGAGTCCTAAACCCTTCTCTGGCGACAAGAAAACGGAAGAGGACCTGGACACTTGGGTGAGGACTGTGCCTACCTATGTGAGACACAAGTTCATAAGGCCAGCGCAAACAGTTATAGCGAGATGGTTGAATGGTCTAGTTCAGCAACAGGGCTATGGTCAGAACTTCGATGCCTGGGCCTAGGCCCATACATTGGAGGATTTTGTACGGACTGTGTACAATAGGTGGCCACCGATGGTATCGGTCAGTGCGGGAAGTCACAGACGTTGTAGAATGTCTGATCGTAGTGCCTGGTGTGCGCTACGACCCTCAAGTACTCCTCTCAGCTTATCTGCGATGTCTGCCCACAAACGTAAAAAACAAGTTGGTGGATGAGGCGAACGTCGATGTACACAACTTCTCTACATTCAGCAAGAAAGCCTTAGATATAGAGGCTAAGCTTGGGACCGCTCATTAGGGAGTAGGAGATGGTAGGAAGCTTCCCTAGGATTGGAGGAAGAAGGGCAATCACATGTTGGTCGACCAAGATGGTCAAACAACTGAGATTGACGACTTCCCTGACGATGGGGAAGACACAGAGCAGTATGGGGCTGGCGAGACTTTGGACGGGGGAGTCGGTCGTAGCACCCATCAAAGAAAAGGCTTGGGGGACCGGGAAGCAGAAGGTAGGCCAGTCCAAGGGTCAAGGCGACCAAGGAACACCCGCATGGGTAAAACTTGGTTTAGACTACGAGGTATGGAGGGACCGAGTTGCCAGGGGTACTTGTCCGAACTGTGGCAATTATGGCCATACGTGCAAAACTTGTCGAGGCAAGAAAGTCACAACGAAGGTAGCCTCTCCTACGGTGGTGGGCTTATCTTCAAACTATGGTGGTGCTTCTGCGTGGCCAAGGCTATTGACCTAGTTATCGCCCCGCATACACATATAGACCCACCGATGCTCTGTTCGAGAGATGTGTCCGAATCCTTGAAAGAGTTACAAACTAAGTGGTCAGGGAAGGACCCGAGAGACTCTTGGGCGATGATCAGCAAAGGTCCTAGGGGTGAACATTTCGTGGTAGAAGTTGATGTAGGTGGCCGCAAAGTGGGCGCCCTTGCAGACATTGGCTCTATATGGAACTTCATCATGCGTGCTTGTGTAGACAGAGTGCGCTTAGGGGACCAAGTGCAGCGGCTGAGAAGATTTGTAGCATCTACGCTAGCCAACAACCACAATATGGTTGTCCAAGACTATGTCAAGGACGTAGTCTGCACCTTCTCCCATGGAGGAGGGGAACTGAGGCACAAAATCTCATTCCTTGTTAGTGACGAGTTGCCATTCGATATGCTTCTAGGCATGTACTACCTCAAGGTTGCTCAACCTCAATTTGATTGGGATAGGAAGGTGATGATCCACAAGTTGCCTAATGGATGAACCGTTAGAATGCATAAGTTTAAAGTTAGCAGTCTAGTGGAGAACTATGGCTGCATGTGTGCATCTTCTTTCTATAACTCCTATAAACAAAATTGCAAGGAGGGCATGTACCTAGTCTTTGTCTCTGATAAATGGGAGGCTGTAAAATCACCCCCAGAGATAGAAGCAGTCATTCCTCAATTTCCAAACTTTTTCGAGGAGCCCAGTGGTGTGTTAGAGAGGGAGGTTATCCATGGGATAGAAGTCCCTGGTAGATAAGTACCTAGAGAACAGATCTACAGGATGTCTCTTGCAAAGTTAGATGAGCTCCGCTGCCAACTTCGAAAAGCTCACAGAGAAGGGATGGATTCGGCCTAGTACCTCCCCTTATGGTGCACCTGTCTTATTCATTCCTAAGAAAGGGGGTACCTTAAGGATGTGCATTGACTATAGGGGCCTCAATGCTATCACCGTTAAGAACGTGGAACGCCTACCTCGCATCGACGACCTCTTGGATAGAGTGCAAGGATGCTGGGAGGCTGTAAAATCACCCTCAGAGATAGAAGCAATCATTCCTCAATTTCCAAACTTTTTTTAGGAGCCCAGTGGTGTGGTAAAGAGGGAGGTTATCCATGGGATAGAAGTTGTCCCCGGTAGCTAAGTACCTAGAGAACATATCTATAGGATGATTCCTGCAGAGTTATCCGCCGCCAACTCAAAAAGCTCACAGAGAAGGGATGGATTCGGCCTAGTACCTCCCCTTATGGTGCACCGGTAAGAAAGGGGGTACGTTAAGGATGTGCATTGATTATAGGGGCCTCAATGCCATCACCATTAAGAACGCGGAACGCCTACCTCGCATTGACGACCTCTTGGATAGAGTGCAGGGATGCTAGTACTGCACAAAGATAGATCCGAAGCTCGGATACCATCAAATTGCCATTGGACCTGAGGACCAGCACAAAACCACATTCCAGACGAGGTACGGTCTGTACGAGTTTGTGTATGCAATGCTCCTGGGACATTCCAACACGCAATGAACCGGATCTTTCACGAGTACTTATCTTCGTGTACCTCTACGATATTCTCATCTTTAGTAAGACTGTAGAGGAGCACGTTGAGCAATAGAAAACAGTGCTAGGTCTCCTAAGACAGCACCAGTACAAGGTTAACTTGGAAAAATGTGAATTTGGTCGCACCAAGATCTTGTATCTGGGTCATGAAATTTCCACGAACGGTTTGAGGTCGGAGATGCTTAGGTGGCTAGCATAGGTGATTGGCCCAGACCTCAGTCTGTGACTGAGGTGAGGTTATTCTTGGGGATGACAGGCTATTATAGACCATTTGTAAAAAAATACAGCACTATAGCCTCCCCATTAATTGACCTCACACGCCTTGACACCCGACCAAGATCTTGTATCTGGGTCATGAAATTTCCACGAACGGTTTGAGGTCGGAGATGCTAAGGTGGCTAGCATAGGTGATTGGCCCAGACCTCAGTCTGTGACTGAGGTGAGGTTATTCTTGGGGATGATAGGCTGTTATAGACCATTTGTAAAAAAATACAGCACTATAGCCTCCCCATTGATTGACCTCACACGCCTTGACACCCCTTGGGAGTTGACTGAAGAGTGTGAGGCAGCCTTCAAGAAATTGAAGTATGCCCTAACACACTACGAAGTCCTTAAACTGCCTGATCCTGAGCAACCCTTTGTGGTGACCACTGACGCCAGCCAATATGGCATAGGTGTTGTCCTTGCACAAAAGGAGGGGAAAAAGTTGAGGTCCATCGAGTATATGAGCAAAAAGATATCCTCTCAGACGTTAGCAAAGTCCACGTATGAGCGTGAGCTCTATGCCCTCTATAGAGCGCTGGTCTACTGGAGACATTATCTCCTAGTCAGATTCTTCTATGTGAGATCTGACCATGTGGCCTTGCGCTGGATTAAGACACAACAAGTACTCTCAGATGCACTCAAGAGATGGATTGCAGTTATAGATATTTACGATTTCCAACTTGATCCTCCCAAAGAAGAGTACAATAAAGTGGCTGATGCGCTGTCTCATGGGGAAGACTATCTGGGTGCGCTAGTGACTGAGTTTGGGATATGTGAAGATGTAACTCGGATCTTTGGTGGAAGCCTATTGGGAAGATACAGTTATGTCAGAAATCATCCATATGTTAGAAGCGAAAGACAATGTCACTTCTGACGAATTTACGGTGGTCGATGGCTTGCTGTTCCTTGAGAAGGCTGGGAATAATAGACTCTGTGTTCCAGATATGGAGTCTTTGCATAGTTTGTTTTTAGGTGAGTATGAGGCAACTGGTCATTTCGACTATAAAAAGACATCAGCTAGCCTAGTGCAGATATTCTGGTGGGCTTCTATGATGCAAGATGTGAAAAAGTACGTTGAAATTTTCCAGGTTTGCCAACAAGGCGAACCTAGGACTCAGGCTCCGCTTGGGCTCATGAAGCCCTTGCCGATCCCTGAAGGTCCTGGTCAAAGTGTGTCCAGGGACTTCATGGATACCTTGGTGACTAGCAGGAGCGGTAAGAGACACATCTTTGTTATAGTGGACCGATTTTCCAAGTATTCTTTGACTAATCGCTATGCCAGAAACAGCAAACGGTAAGAGACACATCTTTGTTATAGTGGGGACCGATGTTCCAAGTATGCTTATGAAACAGTTTTCACCTTTGGCAGTAGCCGATGCAGATCCCAGGGGTCGATCCCTTTACCTCAGCTTACCTGTGTACAGTATCTGTACAGTTCCCTGGAGTTGAACCCGTGACCTGCACGATAGCCAGTGGTAAGTAGGTCACCGTAGGTTGTAGGCTGAAGGAAGATTCGAACTGTAGACCTGTAGGGTAGGAGTCCAAGTAGAGTCCAGAAGCCCAGCTTTAGTCCTTCTAGAAGGTCGGCAAGTGGTCAAGTGGTGAGTCTAAGGTAGGCCCACGTTTTTCAGATGAAGACAAGTGGCAAGGTCAACAAGTAGGACCTCAGTGCAACTGCACTGAGTCGACGGTACGACTGCCTACAGTCAGGAGAAGGGTCTAGAGAGT
>BFEA01000085.1:718968-757881 GCA_003427395.1 Chara braunii
ATATCTCTGAGTTTTGAGTGGGCGCATGTCGCCAGTGTGCTGCGTTACTGTTTACATGTGTGAAAAGTGTGTTTGAAAACGAATCTGATTGCACTTAGACTAATTGCTATGCCAGAAACAGCAAAAACTGACTATGTTATCAACCTGTTTATGGATAACTGGGTACAGGACTTCTTAGACTAATCGCTATGCCAGAAACAGCAAAAACTGACTATGTTATCAACCTGTTTATGGATAACTGGGTACAGGACTTTGGTTTGCCCAAGTCCATTGTTAGTGATAGCGACGTTCTCTTCACTAGCAAACTGTGGCAAAATACTTCCCAACAGGTGGGCACCCGACTACAGATGACATCAGGAAATCACCCTGAGTCAAATGGCCAGGAGGAACAGATGAACCGAGTAGTGCAGCACCTGCTACGGCATTACATCAAGCCAAGTCAGGATGACTGGGACGAGAAATTGGCTCTCGGCGCCAGCCTGTACAGCAGTGTTGTGCATAGCACTACTTGCATGACTCCCAACCAACTGCATCGTGGTTGGAAGCCAAGGTCCGCCTTAAATGTTCTACTACCCGAGACTCAGCCATCTGCAGCACCTGGCAGCATAGAGTTTGCTGTCAAGTATGAACAGATGCTGCAACATGTAGGACACATTAAGAAAGCGCAAGATGCTATGGTGGCTTCTGAGAACAAGCACAGACGGGCATCTGAACTGGGCCAAGAATTCGGAATCTCCCGAAAACTAATGCCGCAGTATTTCGGTCCATGGGAGGTCCTAGATATAGTCGGGGATCAGATAGATGGACCCTCCTATGGAATTCACATCCCTGCTCACGCACACACCCAGTCTTTCACGCCTCCAAGCTGGCACCTGTTGCAGAGACAGCCCAGTTCCCTTCCAGACGATCAATGCTGCCCCCAAACATGGATGGCGAATTCGACATCGATGAAATTGTGGAGCACCGGGTGATGCCAGTGCCTAAGGCCCTAAACCTCCCGGTAGAACTTAACCTCCAAAGCCAAGGATGCAGTACCGTGTCATATTTTGACACCATACTGATGTCAGTGAAGATCGGTGGTTTACCAGAGAAGAACTCCAACAAACAGCTCCCCAAGTGATTGCAGGCTATGAAAGAGGACTCAAGGGAAATATGCCTGCAGATTGAAGGACTTCTCAGAGGACTATCGAAGTACAGGAGGAGGGAATGCGAGGATTTGGCTCCTCGGCAGGCCTACGGGCCCTTTATACAAGTGTGCCTGCCCTAAGTGAAGACAGGCCTAACAAATCATGAGAGGCCCAATGCTGTCAATTTCGTATTTGAGGTTCAGGCAGTTGTGTCGTGTCATTGGTTGAGGGAACCGGGGTCCCGAGCAGCAAATACTTTCCACGTCCTTCTAGGCCTTTTCTGAAATGCAAACCCTGGGCCACATTTGCAGCGGTATACACAGATAGTTGAGAGGCGTGACTGAGCGATGCCCAGGAGCAGCAGCAGAGGCCCAGCCACCTGGGGCCTACCGGAAGCTTCTGGGCGCAGGCCCAGCCCAGCCAGGCCGAAGGCCAGGCAGACCCTTTATACAAGTGTGCCCGCCCTAAGTGAAGGCAGGCCTAACAAATCATGAGAGGCCCAATGCTGTCAATTTCGTATTTGAGGTTCAGGCAATTGTGTCGTGTCATTGG
The DNA here is from genome assembly GCA_003427395.1 of Chara braunii. Classification (NCBI taxonomy): domain Eukaryota; kingdom Viridiplantae; phylum Streptophyta; class Charophyceae; order Charales; family Characeae; genus Chara; species Chara braunii. The sequence goes on from BFEA01000085.1 coordinate 720,648, forward strand.
TTGAGGGAACCCAGGTCCCGAGCAGCAAATACTTTCCACCTCCTTCTAGGCCTTTTTCTGAAATGCAAACCCTGGGCCACATTTGCGACGGTATACACAGATAGTTGAGAGGCGTGACTGACCGAGGCCCAGCAGCAGCAGCAGAGGCCCAGCCACCTGGGGCCTACCGGAAGCTTCTGGGTGCAGGCCTAGCCCAGCCAGGCCGAAGGCCAGGCAGACTCTTTCCATATAGGAAAGAGCTCACTGCCTGGAGACTCATTCGGGCACTTGCCAGTTTGCGGCCGCGCTGATGGAGCGGACACTCGCGGGCTGCTGCTAGCGCTGGGGCAAGGTGCTGCGCATGTGCGGTCATGTAGGAAGAAGGGCACTGCTGTGGGCGGCGTCATAGCCCAGCTTCCATTGCTGGCTGGGCTTGGACGAACAGCAAGGTGCAGTGGTGGTCTTCGGGTGCAAAGAGGGAAGACATGGGAAAAGACAAGGGAGAGAGAGATAGAGATGAGGATGAGGATGTGAGGGCTCCGACTTGGTACTGACGATGGTCTGCAATGGGGGACATCATCATGTACTTCAGGGGCTGCTGACGTCAACAGTTGCATTGTCAATTCGTAGGCAGATAGTAGCTGTGTGAGGAGTAGTCTGGGCGCCGAGCGCCAAGTATGGGGAAGGGCCTGGACACTTATGTTGGTGATGATGAGAGTAAGCTCTCATTGACATTCGGTTTCAGTGTTTCGATTCTCCATTGCTGTAATATTGGTGCAATGCTGCCTTCTGGACACTGTGGGACTTTCTGGCTTTCAATGTGATTTTGCAATCTGGATTTTGTCATCTCGCTATTGCTCATTTTCCTTGCAGAGGGGTCCTCCTCCCCCCCTCCCGCATGCACACACCCACCCACACCCACACACACACACAGACTCACACACTTTGTTTTTGCAAATTGATTGATTGATTGGTGGGGGAGGGCCCCCCCCCGGCCCCGGCACACACACCCACCCACCCACGCTTGCAACGAAAAATAAAAAAAAAAACTTTTTTTTTCTTTTCTCTTTTCTTTTTCGTAGTGTTCGTTTTTAGTTTTATTTTTACGGAAAAATAAGTGGTTTGCAAGGAAGATGAGCAGTAGCGAACTTCAGCAATCAAACAGCATCATACAAATGAGACCAGATAGTCGTGACCTCGAACCAAAAGCAGAATTGCATCACGAGTTTCACCAAATGAGAGCACACCAAAAGCTCATAATTGACAATGCCGGAATAGTCTCATCATCATCAACGAAGAACCAATGTTGATATCAATGGCAGATCCTATCTAGCCTAGACTAGAATGCCGCTGATGACGTCAACAACTTCCCAAGTACGAGCAGACCTCGGCCAATGCCGCACGCGTCAAGCACCAGGTATGTCTCTCGTATCACTCACAACCTTGTTCCCCAACTCACAGATGCCACTTGCACCCAAGGACCACCATGCGCCCCATCCAGCATACAGCAGCGCAGCTCGGCAATGGCTGCCTGCTCCTTCCAGCTCGCCGGTGAGCGCGTGAGCCTGGCAGGCGATAACGCAGCAGCGCGTGCACACAAAGCAGCCAGTGCCCGAATGTCCAATGCGTAGGCTGGCCCTTTCCTAAATGGAAGTGGCCAGCCTGCTTGCGTGTAGCCTGGCTGCGCTGGGTCCATGCCCAAAAGCTTTCGGTAGGCCCAGGGAGGCTGAGCCTCAGACCAAACGAATCAGACCCAGGGCCACTGACAGTTACCCGTGCCGAACTGGCCGCTGTTTGAGTTGGGCGTATGCTGCGTATCTCGCCCAGGGCCTGTTTTAGATACAGTTGGTAAAGGAGGCCAGGGCCTGAGCGCCTTCAACCAGCGGGCGCCGCAACTGCCTGAATTTTCCCCAGTTGCGAAGTAGTCAAAACTAGGCCTGTTGTCGTGTGTCAGACCTGCCTTCACTTAGGGTGGCGGACCTCTTGCAAATAGGGGCCCAGTAGGGCTTACCGAGGCCTATGCCTCGCATTCCCTCCTCCATACTTCGCTAGTCCTCTGAGAAGGTCAATCTTCAATAATCTGGTCCTTTCCTTTTTGCAGAGACTTCGCATAGTGAGCGACAACCTGTGGAGCAGTTTGCATCAGTTCCTCCCTTGTGAACCACCTATCCTCCTTTGGATCAGTGTGATGTCTGAACCGAACTCGGTACTGCAGCTTCAGTTTTGGAGGACGTCCCCAACCTGTCGGTCTTGGAACTGGCATCTCATTGTGATCAACGATGTCGTCGATGTCGACCTCTCCATCCATGGTTGGGGGCAGCATAGAGCGACGAGAGGGAAACTGATCCATTTCTCCGAACGGTGCAAGCTTTGAGGCGTGAAATACCGGATATGTACGTAGGTGACCAGGGATGCAAACAACATAAGAAGGGCCACCAGGTTCATTCCCAACGGCATCTAGAACCTCCCATGGTCCAAAGTACTGTGGCATGAGCTTACAGGATATCCCATGCTCCTGTCTTAGTTTTGAGGATGGTCCCCTACTTGAAATGTGGACGGGCAGCGGTGTTTGTTCTCAGACTCTATTATTGTCGCCTGTGCTTTTTGCATTTGTTCCACTGCCTGCTGCATCGCTTGTTCATATTGATAAGCAAATTCTAGTGTACCCGGTGCAGCAATTTGCTGGTTCTCAGGTAATAGAAAGTCTAGGGGCAGTCTAGGCTTGAAAGTTAGTAGCAGGCTGTTAGGGTTCACCCCTGTGGCGATGTGCACAGCGTTGTTGTACAAGCTGGCGATGAGAGCAAGCTTCTCATCCCAGTCCACCTGGTTGGGTTTGACGTAATGCCGCAGCAGGTGTTGTACAGCACGATTCAGCTGCTCTGCTTGGCCGTTGCCCTCTGGTTGGGTTACCAGAGGTCATCTGCAGCTGTGTCCCTTGTTCTGCAGCTGCAGCCTTCCACAACTCGCTAGTGAATCTGACATCTCGATCACTTACGATAGACTTTGGTAATCCAATATCTCTGACCTTGTTTTCCTTGAATAGTCTAATGACGTACTCAGTCTTTGCTGTTTCCGACATTGCAACTAACCTAGCATGCTTACTAAACCTATCCACAATGACAAAGATGTGTCTCATTCCACTCTTGCTAGTGATAAGTGTGTCTGTGAAGTCCATGGACAGGCCCGGTATCGGAAGGGGCTTGAGGAGCCCAAGAGGGGCTTGTGTACGGGGCTTGTCTCTTTGACAGACCTGACAAGTCTCCACGTACAGCTTGGCATCTCTCATCATCGTGGGCCACCAGAACCACTGCAGCAGATTGGCTGCAGTCTTCTTGAAGCCAAAATGTTCGGTGGCATCATGACACTCACCTAAAAATAAACTACGCAAAGATTCCCTATTGGGACCACACAAACATTTATTTTAGGCCTTCTCAAGGAACATCAGACCGCTGACCAACTCAAACTCGGCAGAAAAGATTTTGTCCTTCGCCTCGAGTCTGCGAATGATCTCGGACATAAACTGATCCTCACGGTAGGCTTCCACCATAGTATGAGTAACATTGTTCGCAAGCCCAAACTCAATGATCAACGTACCGGAGAAATCTGATTTACGCGACAACCCGTAAGCAACCTTGTTGTACTTGCCCTTGATGTACTGGGGCTCAAAGTCATACTGTTGACTTCAATCCAACGCTTCAGACCATCGGAGAGGACAGACTGGGTTCTCATCCACTTCAGGGTCTGGTGATCAATCCCGACGTAGAAGAACCTCCCAAGGAGATAATGCCTCCAATGGGTGAGGGCCTTGTGGATCGCATAGAGCTCCTTCTCATAGGTGGACTTAGCCAACTTCTGAGAGGGCATCTTTTTGGACATGTACTCTATTGGCCTCAACTTTTGTCCCTCCTGCTGCGCAAGTACGGCGCCTATACCATATTGGCTAGCATCCGTAGGCACTTCGAAAGGTTTGTCAGGATCAGGTAGTTTTAAGACCTCATGGTGTGTCAACGCATGCTTCAGATGTTTGAAGGCAGCCTCACACCTGTCTGTCCACTCCCATGGGGTGCCAAGGCGAGTCAGGTCCGTCGAAGGGGTGGCCACTATGACGTAATTCTGAACAAAATTGCGGTAGTAGCTTGTCATCCCTAAGGAGGACCTCATATCAGTCACAGACTGAGGACGCGGCCAGTCACGAATGGTGGCCACCTTCGCGTCATCGGGCTTCAAACCCTCCGTGGAAATCTCATGACCCAAGTACAAGATACGGGTGCGGCGAAACTCACACTTCTCCTCGTTTATCTTGAACTTGTGCTGCTTAAGGAGACTGAGGACTTCGTCTAAGTGCGCCACATGCTCCTCGACAGTCCTCCTCGAAATAAGTATGTCATCAAGGTACACGATGAGGAACTTATCCAAGTAGTCATGAAATATCCGATTCATAGCGTGCTGAAAGGTGCCAGGAGCATTGCACAGGCCGAAAGGCATAACCACAAACTCTTACAAATCGTACCAGGTCTGAAATGCGGTTTTGTGTTGATCCTTGGGCTAGATTGCAATCTGATGGTACCTGGACTTCAAATCTATCTTATTGAAGTACCGACAGCGTTGCACTTTATCTAGCAAGTCGTCGATGCGCGGTAGGGGCTCTCTGTTCTTGATAGTGATGGCATTGAGGCCCCTATAGTCAATGCACATCCTAAGTGTTCCTTCCTTATTCGGTACGAATAGCGCTGGAGATCCAGAAGGAGAAACACTCAGCCGGATACAACCTGTCTCTACGAGTTCCTTGAGTTATCGATGAAGCTCATCAAGCTCGCTTGGAGATATCCTATAGATCCTACCCTTCGAGGTACTAGACCCTAAGATAATCTTTATTGCGTGGATGACCTGCCTCTCAACAACCCCTGTAGGCTCTTCAAATAGATCAGTGTACTTGGCGACTACTCCCTATCTCCGGCGGCATTTTCACCGACTCGCCTGCTGCAGAGACATAGACTAGATACATACCCTCCTCCGGATTTTGCTTATAATAGCTATAGAACGCGGCCGCACACATGCATCCGCGAGACTTGATCAGACTACTAGCTTTAAACTTACGTAATGTGGCGGTCCCCTCACCTGGCAAAGTGTGTTTGACCACTTCTCAGTCCCAGTCAAACTGGGGCTGTGCCACGGAGAGGTAGTACATACCTAACAAGATACCCATAGGGAGATCATCGCTCACTAGGAATGAGACACGATGTCTCAATTCCCCTCCCGCGTACGGGAAACAACACTCAACATCCTGGAGGTAGTCGTTGACTACCATGTGCTGTTTGTTGGCACAAGTCGACTCCACAGGTTGACTCGGGCGTGACACTTGCCCTTGTAAGCGCAACCTCTCAACACACGCGCAACTAATGAAGTTCCTAGTTGAGCAAGTGTCATAGTAGGCCTCGGCGCCGATGACTACCTCGCCGACGAACATCTCTCCCTTAGGGGTTTTGGCCAATGCCGTCCAAGAAGCTAGTGGGTTTGATCTAGACCACTCCTCCTCTAACTCCTAAGGATTCAAACACGTTCACCAAACAAAGGCTCGATGGGTCAGAATGTGTTTGCGGGACAATGATGGAGTCAGTAGCTTGGGTCGTCTCTCGAGATGGTGAGGGTGTGTCCACCACCTCGATCCTAGCAGGAACAACTACCATTCCTACTGACTCAATGCGTTTCCCGGAGCAGTGCCAGAACTGTGGGCCACATTGCTTCCAACAGGAGCGGAGGACCCAACGCCTGCCCCATCGTAGGCGGGATCTTCTCGGTCACCTTTTTGATACGGTACTTGAATTGGTTATGGCCATATTGGCAACAATGAATGCAAAGCTTTACGGGTGTACCGGTCTCTCCACACGTCCTCACTAAGACCCGCTTTCTCCCATGGAGCATTGGGGTCAACTTGACTCCTAGATCGGGAACCTCCAAGGCGTTTACCGATCACCTTACCTTTTTGGGCTACGACAGGGACTACTCCACCCCCTGAAGCTTCTACGCTGCCCGCCTCTGAACTTACTCCCGCCTGGAACTCGTCATCCAACTCGGTGGTGGAACCATCGTTGTTGACGAACATAATACGACCTTTCGCCTTCCAGTTAGGAGGCAGTGACTTTTTCCTACCGTCCGTCATGGGGGTCTGACCATGCCCTATCTTTGCTTCAAGGTCTAGGGCCTTCTTGCTGAACGATGGGAAGTTGTGCATATTTTGTTGGCCTCACCTACCTGCCAACTGATTCCTGAGAGGCATAGGAAAGCATCTCAGGTAGGAGGTGAGTAAAACCTGGGGGTCATAGCGAACCCCAAGGACACAGATCAGACGCTCTGCAACGTCAGGGGCCTCTCTCACTGACTTAAAACTGCCTCGTGTGCAACGTCAAAATTGCGTCAGTAGCCTTTTGAGCCTCCCACGGATCATGCCACGTGTCTTCCACCAACTTGAGGAAGTCATCCAATTTCTGGGTGACCGCCCAAGCACTCAACCACTCAACCATCGTCCCTCACTCCCCTCTAGATAGGAGGCAGCCACAAACACTTCCTCGTGCGTCAAGGTAAGTTTGTACTTGACGTAGATTGACTCTGCCCTCAACCAAGTGTCGAGGTCTTCGCCCCTCTTATCCCCTGTAAAGGGTTTAGGAGCGGGGATGGCCGTCTTTGGAACCCAATGACTTTGTCCCGATACTTGCACCATTCGGGACTGTGGACCCTGTGGTGCAGGCTGCTGCACTATCTGCTGGGGCTGTGAACCCTGCGGCTGTGCAGGCTGCGAGACATTAGGCTGCCCGCTTATGGCAACCTGAGACGGAGGTTGGGAGAACACTGTGTGTACAGGAACATTCAAACTAGGACCTGCTGAGAACCCGCCTGTCAAAGGCATGCCTAGGGAGATAGGTTGAACCGATGCTGGAGCGGTATATGGGGTTACCCAGTCACCAGTGGGACAAAAGGAGGATGTACAATGGGCCACACCAGGCCCGAACAGTGATGGTGCCGCCTGCGCTCGCCCGACCAACACGGCCAGACTCTGCTGGATGTCTTGTAAGATTGCCGTCTGTTGATCTTGTATCTCTCCTACTCCTAGCAAGACCGACCTCAAGGTCCTCAGTTCATCATCCAACTCCGCTGGGTCCATCTCCTCTAACTCACTAATGTCCGCTTGTCGCCGTTGCAACCTGGCTCTTCTTCTAATCATTCTTTCTTTTCCGGCCTTAATCTCTCCTAAAGCCTTCTGTAGTTGTGCCTCGCGATCAGCAGCTTGCTTATGGCGACCTTCTCAGGAGTCGACACTAATGGCTGGCTTGCCATTAGGCCAGTGGACTGACTCATGGTCTGCGCGACCGTTGACCGTACGGTCCCTGAACTGCTAGCTTGGGAACTCTGCTGCGGAGAAGTTTCCCTGGCTGCTGAAGCTGTGGCTTTGCTTGCGAATGCCCTGCTGGCCTCTGCTGCCCTAGCTCTCCTCTGCTGGTGGTGCCTCCCCCTAAGCTGGCGGAACAGAAATCTATCACCCTTTGGGCCAAGTGGGCTCTCGGGCATGTAGCTGATCTCAAGATCCGGTCGTCCTCACTAGTGGTGTCCCTATTGCTGATAAGCTACAAAACTATACACAATCTGCACTAAGGCACTCTTTGATGCTTACCGCAGCGTGGTGAACAAACCGACTTATAATTAAACTACTTAATCGGTGGCTGCGTCAGAGAGTATATACATTTGGGTCCAATGGGTAAGTTCAGGTCCCTACAAACGAAACTACTTTGACTTTGACTAATTCGCAAACAGAAGCACAATGAACAAAGAACAGTTCTAAACTATGCTGTTTGTCAGATGTCAATGGCTTTACATCTAACTAATCAAAATAAAAATAGAATCGCTTGTTGGGTCTGTTTGCAGAGTGGAATCTTGCCCAAACTTATCACCTGGAATCTACCCCTCCCTCAGTTCTTCCTGAATGTCTCTTGTCGTCAACGTCCCTGAGCAATCCGGACAGCGTGCGTGCCTAAAGGTGTGCACACCGCCCACTCCGATGCCCCGAGTCCTGCTGAGCTGGCCAGCTCTGCACAATCTTTATCCTCGTGGGCAGCGAGCCTTACACCGTCCAATTGGCTGATCCGGAGGCATTTTTATGGACGGCCCCCGAAGTCCTCAGGAATTCTTTAACATCGCAAACAGGATGACGATCACAGCCAATGGAAGGTATCCGGCCGGTGCTTATTTATAGACGCCCGGTCTCGTCTGTCCCATAGGGCTGGCCTGCCCTTCAAAACCCCTCTATAGCGCAGCGAGCAGACAACGGACAAAGCAGCAAATCATGCGTGCTCTACTCCCGGTTGGTTGGCATGGTGACCGTGACCCAGTGCTTCGTCTAGGGCCCTTCAGATAGCTCCGCCCTCTCCTTCGAGATGCTCCACGTGAAGGCTGACGACTCTCAAGGTTGAGCGCACACGACTCCTCACATGAGAGGACTCTCAAGACAGAACACATCCTCACGGTAAGAAGTGTCGAAGAGGGTAGATTAGGTTAGGTGCAACGTACCTCAAAATAGCTGCCCCCAACCACAGATATTCTCACCAGATGACCCGATGTTGATTGTGATGACCAATCGGTGCTTCGGCACAACCAGCATTGCACAGCCGTTCCACCTCAGCATCAATCACACAGTGGATAGTTCTCATCATATTGCGAACACCCAATAATCACCGCACAGCCTTCCTGGCGATACCCCTCACCTCCTGGTTTGCCACTCTTGCGTCCACCCTCCTCACTACACACGTCCCACGGCACGGTCACTCACTACACACACCGCGTGCATGTACCATATTAGGCAGAAGACAAGCGCCAGATTAGCGCACCGAACCACAGCTCCGATACCAATTGCAAGGAAGATGACCAATAGCAAACTTCAGCAATCAAACAACATCATACACATGAGACCAGATAGTTGTGACCTCGAACCAAAAGCAGAATTGCATCACGAGTTTCACCAAATAAGAGCACACCAAAAGCTCATAATTGACAATGCTGGAATAGTCTCATCATCATCAATGAAGAACCAATGTTGATATCCTATCTGGCGCTCGGCGCCCAGACTACGAATGGCAGATCCTATCTAGCCTAGACTACAATTCCGATGATGACGTCAACAGCTTCCCAAGTATGAGCAGACCTTCGTCCCCCGACAGTTACCCGTGCCCAACTGCCCTCTGTCCGAGTTGGGCCTATGCTGCGTATCTTGCCCCGGGCCTGTCTTAGATACAGTCGGTAAAGGAGGCCCGGGCCTGGGCCTGGTCGCCTTCAACCTACTGGCGCTGTGCAACTGCCTGAATTTTCCCCAGTTGCGAAGTAGTCAAAAATAGGCCTCTTGTCGTCTATCGGACCTGCCTTCACTTAGGGAGGCCGACCTGTTGCAAATAGGGGCCCAATAGGGCTTACCGAGGCCTATGCCTGGCAGGTTTGAAAAAAAAGAATTGGGGTCATAGGGTTTGAGAAACCCTACAACCCCCCCTTTTTTCCCCCCCCTCCCATTATCTAGGCGTGGAAGAATCCCCCAAGTCCCGTGGCCGCAGCCCATCCACGGCGGTCGGCGGCCGCAGCCGAGATCTCGGCTGCCGGCTGGGATGGACCTCACAGCAGCAGCCGCAGGTGGTACATAGATGAGAACGAAACTTCCTCTAGAAAATGAGAGAGAGAGAGAGAGAGAGAGAGAGAGAGAGAGAGAGAGTACCTTCATCACTCATTGTTAAGTGGCCGTTTCCTCGTTCTCGGTCGAGCAGGATATATGTCCACAAAAGGTGTCGCTCCCCGGAAGCCCCTTCACGCATGTAGACTTTTCCAAGCAGGATGGCCCACCCAATCAGCAGCTCTAAACAACAACATCGACCTCCAAAGCACGATGGTGCACCCAATCACCAGCACGAGCACGGGCCACGAAGTAGGAAGTGAGGAGCATGCGGCAACCTGGACGAAAGCAGGAGTGGCCAAGCACAAAGCACGGAGTGCTTGCACAAAGCTGGCACGGATGCAGATGAGCGTACCATTAGCGCACCGCGAGGTGAAAGCACGGAGCGCTTGGATGAAGCATCCACAAATGCAAGGAGCAGGACCCGACGGGAATGACGTGCGTACAATCAGCCATTGGCAAAGCACACCATAGGACCGACGCGCTTGTGACAAAACTCCAGGACACACGAAAATAGAAAATAAAAAATTGATTCGGCACTTCCCCTACGGCCCGCGCCCCACTCGTACCACTTCCCATTCTGTTTTCTGTTGGGCCCGTGCGGTAGCATTTTTACGTCAAGGAAATACCAGTTGTGCTGAGTTGTATATTCTGCTTGCACTCTTGGTTCTCTGCTTGCCATGATTTGGACATACTGCTATAAAATTAATATTTTTTACTGCTTTTTATCCCTGATCAAAGGATGCCATTTTCATCTGAATGGAGTTGTAGCTGTGCAGGGTGTCCACTCCCGGCTGTGAACCGCTGGCGGGGATCTGGTGGTGGGCACCCCTGACCCTGGATCTGGACTCCCCTTCCCCCCCCCCCAACAAACAGAAAAGAAAATAAAAAATTGTGGCGGCTGCGCAGAGATGGTGTGGCCCCCATGGCATACAAAGCCACAAAACCAACCTTCCCGCACCTTGGACCTCCCCATGAGACACACCCACCCCAGGCCCGGGGTGGCCCTTTGCGTGCTGCCGAGAGTGTTGTGATGCAGGGGGTCAGCGGGGGTGGGGGCGGGGTTGGGTGTGGGGGTCTGGCGGTGTGTGCAGGGGTTGACACGGCGGTCGGCAGTGGGCTCGGCTGTGTGCACGGGTTTGGGGGTGTGCACGGGGCGAGGGCGAGGTTGGGGGTGGGCGGGGGTGGGGGCGGTGATGCTGGGAGCAGCGCACCGGGGGTTTGCGAGGGTGTCTGGCTACAAATTTATTCTGGCCCCTCGGAGTTCCTTTTTCGGGAAAAAAAAATGTTCCTAGCATTATTCCTCACGGGAGTGCTGGAAAGCAAAAAAAAACAAACAAACTGAAATTTGCAACCCATGGGGGTCCGGGAATCAATCGACAACCCCGGCTGACCCTCATGACAACCTCGGCTGTGTCCGTGGTATGACTGGCTTGAATGTGTTGGATTGACCTGCTGAGCCAGCGAGATGTGCCCAGATGCTTGTTTTTCTCAGAGGAATTTCGAGATTTCTTCTTTTTGATTGATGCACCCACATTTCAATTGCTCAGACATGGGCCTCTGACACAACTGACTTTTTTCCTGTGCTCCTCCTTTCTGCACCTCTCGAGTTTAGATATCTTTCTTGTCTGCAGAACCCAGCTGTTCCAGTCCCAATAAGTCTGGGCGTCTGTGCATCTGTTTGGTTTCTTCTTTGGATACAACATCTCGCCTGCCGTCAGCAGTTTTTGTACTCGTTGGCTCAACCAAGCTGCAAAGCAGTCCAGACAGCTGCCACCTCCCTGACTGGATGTTGATCTTGTGGTTGATTGCTGTGTCCCATTCTCTGTTGCCTTTGTTTGAACAGTCGGCCTGCTGGAGCCAGTGCGGAAGGCATGCCGGGAGCTCACTCAGAATATTGACTTAAATGTGAGAATATCGTGCGCTTGCGTTTTCAACTTTTCACCTAAAACGGTTTGTGTGAAATAAGATGCTTATGCATATGGCTACCATAGAGCGGAGGCTGTTATAATCCGTTTTGAGTGTCAGTCTGAGACATATAGGCATGCTGATGGGGGAATGAGTATCCCTTATGATGTTTATGTTAATGGGTTTTTGCTGTCAACTTGCACGAAGTTACAATTTGCATTTCTGGACAAATCGGTGTGGAGGGGCCTGGAGTTCCAGGGAACAACCACGGGATTCCTTTTTTTGGGTGGTCATCGTTTTGCGTTTCATGATTTTGATCATTTCTGAGGCTTCAAGATGCACCTCTCAGGCTAGGTAACGGACTGATTTGGTGTGTGTGACATGTGGAATTTTCTAGTCAAGTAGGGAACAAGTAGGGAATGTTCCCTTGTGTATGCCTACCTGTTCACGTTGCGAGTGTCTTTGAAAAGAAGTGTTGGATCTTAATTTTTTTTCCATCATATAGTAGTGAAGTAACAAGTTCGGAGATTACTTGTCTGATACCACTTCAGAAGTTGGCAAATCTGAATGCATGCTGGATCTTCCAGTTGTCCTTCCTGGGGGTGAGTGCTCATTTATGTTTGCTATGTATCACTTTGCCATGGCGTGCAGTTAAGGGTTTGTGTGTGTTTTGCTTTGCCAGTTCAGGACCACTTCTTTTAGAGTTCACTATTGCCACTTTTTTTAGCTTGCATAGCTTGTCTGAAGTGCTGCTGGCATGGAGAGAGGGCGCCAAGGTGGCTTATCAGAGTTGTGTCCATTGCGCTGCAATTAGGTACCAGTACTGTGATGTATTCGGAAATCCACTTATGCCATCCCCCATCCCTTTGTGCATGCCCCCTTCTGCTCCCTTCTAGCACCCTTCCATTCCCCTTCGTTGTCCCCCTTTCTGGCAGGGTTTCATTCACTGTGCATGTTTGTTTGCGGTTTATGTGGCAGGGTTTCACTCACTGTGCATGTTTATTTTCCCCTTATTAGGCAGGGTTTTATTCACTGCATGTTTGTTTGCCCCTCGTTGTTTTTGTGTGATATGCAGCTGTACGCGAAGCCAAGGAATGAGGACGGAGCTGTGCAAATGCGGAACATTCTTGATGCCGTTCAAAGCAGCTCAAAGCATGCGACGCCTGTAGTGGGGGTGCTCACAAAGGAGGCAGTGGAAGGTGCAGTAATGGAGAAGTAGGTTCAACACCCCTGAACATCGTTGTGATTGTGTTCAATAATGGTGGTCTATGGGTTGTCACAGCTCTTGGTGTAGATGGTGATCCGATCTGCAATGAAAACAGAGGAACCATATTGGCGTGAGTGCAAGGGTGCATGTCAGATGCATATGTCATAGTTGTCGAATGGCGGTGCATAATGTGGAAAGCAGCCGTGCTGTCATTGTTGGGAGGTTGTCGTTGGAAACAGTGAACCTGTCCCTCCGAAGTCCCATGCAAGAAGATTGCAGCCCCCGTCTAACAGGGATCCTCTCATTTTTGGTTGATTGGAAACTCAAAAAACTCGTTTCATAAACGACACAGCAGGAAACTGGCTGGTTGAAAATCAACCGGCTGTCAGCCTGTTCAGACCAGGCAAGGCACCTCAAATGGGGAGCAAAATGGTCAATCAAGTCTCGTGACTGTAGCAAGAAACTATCACTGCACACTCTCGTCTGACCATCACAAGCTGATGAGCAAAAATGCTTCTCACTCACCCTTGGCTTGTAAGTGCCAAAAATCTAGTAATGGGCGGGCAGGAGTTTTGGTAAAATGTGACTGACATGCAGCCTTGTAGGGTCTGTGCATACAGCTTATACGATATCCAGAGCCGACTGAACTACCAAGCTACCTGTCCTGTTCAGAACCCTGCAGCTAAACTTCATGAATAATAACCAAAATACGTCCTTCTGGCCAAGGGTCTAGTCCCAGTGACGACATCAATAATGAGAAAAGAACAGTGTAGTTGGGCTGCACTCAGTGTTGGTCCCCTCTGTGGAATATGTGCACCCCCCCCCCCCCCCCCCAACACACACACACACACACACACACACACACACATAGCCTATGCTCCGAACACTATGAAGGGATGGTCGCTGCTAGCCTCTCACACGAAAATTGTGATCCCCTGTCCTGTGCTCATCCCCCCCACCCCTGATTACTTACCCAACATGCCGTTGTGGCCTTGATCTGCCATGCTTAAATAACTGTGCACGCCAGCCTTCCATACTAATGACATGCCAGGAACATGCCATGTGTCGTCAATGCCCCCAGGAAGCTGTCATAGAAAGGATGTCTTTACGGCGTGGACTATCCCCGGTGTCATCACCCTCCACATCCTAGCATGTCCCACATGCGGGGTTGGTCATACACCTACGGCAACTGATCTCCCTCTTTCTTGCCAGACGAACGATGAACACAGCAGTCCAAAGAGGAAAATAGACTTCTATATGACCCACTGGCGGAGTGATGTGCTTATAGTTTATCACCACTAGGGCGAGCTGTTGCGGGTCATATCCTGCAGCAGCTGAACGCCCTTGCGTTGGACCGATCCTCCCTGTCGCCGGCTGCCCATAGAGAAGGAATACACACTGAGGAAGCTCAAGGAAGGTGCTCCATGCCATTTGTGATCACCCCCCGGACATTCAACTAGCATGTGGTTCGCATGCCTTGTGCCGTGAGGATTATGAAGGGACAGTCCATGCGAGTTTTTGCTTCCATACGTACGATGATAGTCAGTACTGTACTCACGTACGGCACCCCGACATGTCATGTCCAATTTGTAGACGGGCTGGAATGACAATGCCGCTATAATTGCGGTCGACGTGCCTCTGTGTTCCTAGCATGTACGAGTCACTTAGCCTGTGACATCTGTCTGCGCCATGCCATTTGATGCAGCAACTGTGACCACGAAAATTGGATGCGGTGCTTCCATAGCCCACACCCGAACTGGTCCTGTCCGGTCTGTAGGGGTGGCCACTCGCCATAGTTTTTTTTGCTAGAGTACTCTGTTTCAGCGGCGAATATTCAGAAATCTGTGAAGCCCATCATACACCTCTCCCCTGCTTTTTGCATGTCATACTCTATCCTGCCCTCCGCATATTTCTTTCCTTCCCATTGCCCCTACCTCACCTGCCCCATACTCTATAGAACTTCACCTTCTATCCCTTACCCTCCACCCTCCCCTCCACTCCCTTTGTACTACTAACAAGTACATACAAATGAGCATCATCAAGAGAACAGACGATATGAAGATCAGAATTGAAATGAACGGAAGTATGAAGATGAAGGACGGACACAAAGACTGTATAAGCTGAAGATCTGAAGTGAAATGAACAGGAGTATGAAGCTCTGAAGAGATGCACAGGAACGTACCTTCCCTTTTACTCTGCCTCCTGAAATAACGTGCAAATGGGCCATGAAGGCACACGGGGATGTGGGCAGCTGCCACTCAACCACAATCAACGTGGGCAGCCTTGTGCGTAAGAGGCATAGTAAAAGGGGAGCTGGAACAACAATGAAAGGGGTACCCCAAGGACAACCAAAAAACTGTCTAATTATAAAATTGCTTTAATATGTTGGACATCTCAAATGCTCTCGTTGTCTGCAATAGGACAAAGACTGCTTTGATTCTGAATCTATTCACCTGGGTGGATTTGGGGGGCTGTTGTGGGAAAAATCTAAAACACACACACACACACACACACACACACACACACACACACACACACACACACACACACACACACACACACACAGAGAGTTGTCTCTGCGTATTTACTGCGTTGTGAACATAGTTACGCAAAGTGTAGTAATATATCACCAAATCTCCACTGTGGAGTCCCCTCTTGTTCTGTCGACCTAGGTGCATTGCGGTTATGCAAAGTGTGAATCTGCGCTATTATATCTCTTGTTGTTTTGCTGCATCACATTTTGCAAGTCGTTTTCTTTGGGTGTGTGTGTGAAAAGGTGTCCTTTTTTGGATCTGGAAGCTCACACCCCAAAAAGTGACAATTGAGGAGGTAGATGTTCTGGCGAAGCTGGAACGAGTGCTGATGAATATTATGCACTTACCCTTTTGGCATGATGGCATTTTGCAAGCCTGAACTTTTATGTTGCCCATCACGCTCAGAGTCACCTGAAATGGTATTTCTGAAATCATCCATGCTCGGAATGCTTTTCTTGAAAAGCATTTATCAGCGGACGGATAATAATCTACTACATCAACATCAACAACATACTACTAAAGCTTAGTCGGCCTGGGCGTGACGCTGCGCACCGAGCCGGTGCCTTTCTTTTTTGTTTTGGCCATCGGATTCTGATCTGTGTGGATGGAATTGCTGGGAATCGGATGTTCTAATTTTGGTGCTCAACTTTTGCGCCATGTCAGCATTGTTGAGTGCTGTGGCTTCGACCTGTGTGTGCTCTCTTCGTTTTTATTTTGTTCTTTAATTTTCTCTGTATTGCGTTGGCGTCGTAGATTTCCCACTATGGAACGGGTTGCCTGCGACTTGTGGAAGGTACTGTTTGTGGAATCGGTCCTGAGAAGTGTGGGCCTCCCCCCGCTGCACAGCACTGTACATGGACTTCGACACTTACTGCGCAAGGTGCATTCTCGCCCGAGAGTTTCGAATCACCACCGTGTGTCAGGATGTCCAACGCTGCATAAAGGAAATTTGCCAAAACAGGGAAACGCGACGAAGAATTTTGCGAGGGTGTGGGGACAAGTTCCCTAAACGGGAGTTCGTTTTCGGTTCGCATCGTGATTCTATTTCTTTTGATTGTTTCGATCGCATCCAGATACATCCTGGTGGAGATCCCACTAGCCACATGTTTGGAGTAGTGTGATGGTTGTGGGACCTCCGCGCGACGTCTGTCCGGCCTTGTTACTCAGCTGGAAAATCAGAAAACACATTTCGGCTGGAAATATTTAAAAGTAAATGTCGTACTGTTAGCTGCGGAGTGCTGGCGGGCGGGGTGTCACCTGTCAGTCTCTGGAGGAAAAGGACAGTTGGTGACGAGTGCCCCAAGGCCGTTGAAAGGGTGTGTGAACACAGTGTCCTAACTGAGGGCGAGGTCCCATTAGCAAAGAGGATTTGATTAAGCTCCTGAATCTGGACGTGTTATTAGCAGAGGCGCAGAAAGTTCTGCACCTTTCCAAAAACATGTTCAGATGCAGGCATTCAACCCACTCCTATTTGCGAGTGGGACCTCTTCCCATCGGTGTCCAAAGGGCTTGTGTGGTATGCCCTTTTGTTAGGCACATTGTCAGGCACTGTCGCATACCGTAAAGGTGCAGACCAGAACCAGAACCGACCTCTCTCACACAGTACAATATAGCGCAGCGGAAGGCTAATATACCAATGATCTGAACAATCAATGTTGAAATGCAGACCAAACATACGTCATCATCATTCCATGGTGTGAAGGGGCCTGGCACTCACACTGGAAGAATGCGCCAGTCCCCAACCATACACAGACGAAGAGGAGGGGGGTTAGACGAAGAAGAGGGGAAGATGGGAATTTCGTCAACACCAAGTCTTCAGTACAGGTCCCAAATAATCCCTCGTCCAATGTCTCAATCCCAATGTCGAGTCTGAATCCCAATGTCGAGTCTGAATCCAAAAGTCACCAATCTCTCTCTCTGTCTCTCTCTCTCTCTCTCTCTCTCTCTCTCTCTCTCTCTCTCTCTCTCTCTCTCTCTCTCTCTCTCTCTCGCTCGCTCGCTCGCTCGAAGTCTGCAGATACTGAGAAGTTAGGTAGCGAGAGGGTGAGGGAGTGATGGTGGACTTAGAAGAGGAAGAACTCTCTCTCTCTCTTTCTCTCTCTCTCTCTCTCTCTCTCTCTCTCTCTCAGTCCGGTACTAACCTGTGAAGGTGGCGCCTTGTTGCAGGTACATCAAAGACGAAGCTGGAGCTATGGCGCCACTCGTAAGTCTCCCTGGCCTCCGCCAACCATCTCTCTCTCTCTCCAACGCTACTCTAGCTTCTAATAGCGCCCAGCGCTGAAGACTACTGCTAATGCTACTACTACTACTGCAGCGCTCCTCCAGATTGCTGCTGCCAATCCGGAAGACTGCCTCCTGCCTCCTCCACGTGAAGTGCCTGGGAAGTCCCTATGAACTACCTGCAGCCTGCAGGGCGGGCCAGTCTTATATAGTGTTGGCCCGTCCAGGAGGCTGCTCTTACCAATGCCAAAACGTGCCAGACCCTGGCGTTGAAGTTCAAACAAAGGTTGTGTTCAAAACAGGCCCAAAATGCCCTGTGCTAAAACCCTGGTCTGGTGCCTAAGTTTCAGGGCAAGTCGACTTCATGAGGGCCAGAAAATGGCCCTCATTTTCAGGCTTTTAGGCGGAGACGACACAGGGCCTGTAGGCCCTTGTTTTCAGGCCTTTAGGCTGAAACGAAACAGGGCCTGTAGGCCCCTGTTTTCAGGCTTTTGGGCTGAAACGGCACAGGGCCTGTAGGCCCTTGTTTTCAGGGTTTTAAGCTGAGACGACACTGGTCGGGCCCTGCCGGCCCGTGTGGCTGCGCAGTATGCCACACTCCCCCCTCCTCGAAAGACCGAGCTTACCTGCGAGGCCGAAGCTGCCTGTCTGAGGGAGGGACCAAAGTCCGGGTGGGAGGGGCAGGTCGTGAACTTCCTTAGCTAACCTTTGTCGTTCATAGTGAGCGTAGATTAGCGGTGCGGATGCTTTCAAATCTGCTCTTGAAATCAATCGAGTGTCGTCGGGATCGAATGCTTTGAAGGTAACTTTGTACTATCGAGGCTTGCTGCCATTCTTGCGATCCATGATGACGCGGTCGACTTCCTGATGACCATCCGGAGGGTCTTGCGATCGTCGGCCCGGGAAGTCGTCGCTCTTTGCTGGTGTGTATGTCGCCAACTTCGAGGCATGAAAGATTGGATGGACCGTCAGATGCGGGGAAATGTCGATCACAAACGAGGGGCCATTGAACTCATCGCGCGTGACTGATGTTACGGGCCATGGTCCAAACCTCTTGGGGAGTAGGTTGCGCGAAAGGTCCTATTCGAGTGCAAACTCTTTCGGACAGACCCAAACCAGATCACCGGCCGGGATGGGACATGACACGCGACGCCTGTTGGCTTGCTGCTGCATGCGGACTTGAGCCTTTTGCATGTTCGCGTGGGCTTGAGCCAGCAATTCCCTATACTTCCGGACGGAAGCGGGAGAGCAAGCGGCGTCTAAGTCGGTTGGTCATGGCAGGAGAAGATCAGCGAAGATACAATCTTTTCGGCCACCGTGGTGCAACTCGAATGGAGTCATGCCAATCGCCGGATGCAACAAAGTGTTGTAGGCGAACTCGATATCGGGGAGGCGGTCAACCCAATCCTTCTGATCCGGACGCATGAGCGTACGAAGCGTCATTTGAACTGTTTGATGTGCTCGCTCTGCCCCTCCGTTTGTGGATGCCGAGCCAAACTTGGTTTCATCTTGGTGCCGAATTCTTGCATGAGAGAAGTCAAGAATGCCGATATGAAACACGTGTCGGGGTTGCTAGCAATATCTTCCAATACGTTGTGGCTGCAAATCCAGCCAGTGTGCAAGAGGCACGAAAGTTCGGGAGCCGTGGCTTAGTACTTGCAAGGGAGAAACCGCGCGCACTTATTCAAATGGTCAACGACTCTGAGGATGCCGTCGTTCCCGAGGCGGTTGTGGGGAAACGGACCGGTAACGTCCATGGCAATGGAGAGGCTGGGTTCCCTTGGGATAGGCATCGGGCGCAACTCGCCATAGGGATTGCGACCGCGGGGCTTGCTGCGTCGGCAAACTTCGCAAGAGTCGCAATACCGAGTGACATCAGTAATGAGGTCGGGCCACCAGAATTGTTGCTGAAGTCGTGCAATAGTGCGGTTGACTTGGAAATGGCCGGCGAGTCGTGAGTTGTGGTACTCACCGAGAAGGCCAGTCCGAAGACGATGGTCTTGTGGGACACACAATAAGTCGTTGCCTCGCGAGTGGAAAAGCAAATACCCGTCGACAATGCGATAATGGCTGGCCGACGGGTGATCCGAAGATAACTGCACATATAGCGTGGCAAAATCTGGATTGGAGTTATAGCCCTGAATGAAATGCCGCTGAAGTTCCTAATCGAATGCGAAGGCATGATGTGTCATAGCGCAAAGATCGGGTCTTCGACCCTTTGTTTTGTGTGTCAAATTCGATACATGTACCAGTTCACCTTACTGAAATGTAATGGGCATAATCTGCAGGAAACCAACATATGTCTGTGTAGGATCCTCAAAGACTATATGTGAAACAACTTCAGGCGGTTAGTATAGTCACCTTGAAAGAAGTTGAAGGTAGAGTTCGTGCTATGTAGAGATACATAGAGTGCTACTAGTGTATGTATACTGAGCGACAATAGGCTCGAGCGGGCTAGTGGCCAACATAACAATTAGAACGTCGTGAGGCCGAGGCGGTTGCAGGGAAACGGACCGGTGACGTTCATGGCGATGGAGAGGCTTGGTTCCCTTGGGATAGGCATCGGGCGCAACTCGCCATAGGGATTGCGATCGCGGAGCTTGCTGCGTTGGCAAACTTCGCAAGAGTCGCAATACCGAGCGCCATCAGTAATGAGGTAGGGCCACCAGAATCGTTGCTGAAATGCAATAGTGTGGTTGACTCCAAAATGGCCGGCGAGTTGTGAGTTGTGGTACTCAACGAGAAGGCGAGTCCGAAGACGACGGTCTCGTGTGACACACAATTAGTCGTTGCCTCGCGAGTGGAGAAGCAAGTACCCGTCGACAATGCGATAATGGCTGGTCGGCGGGTGATCCGAAGATAGCTGCACGTATAGCGTGGCAAAATCTGGATCGGAGTTGTAACGCTGAATGAAATGCTGCTGAAGTTCCTCATTGAACGCGAAGGCATGATGTGTCATAGCGCAAAGATCGGGTCTTCGCGAGAGTGCATGTGCTGCGCGATTGGAGAGGCCGGCGAGGTGTTTCGATGTGAAGTCAAATTGGTCGATAAGGTACATCCATTGTCTGATCGTCATGCTCACTGTATCTTGCGTCTTGTAGTAGGGCAACGGGTTATTGTTAGTGACCGATGTGAACCTACGACGCCCAAGGAGGAAGTGCCGCCTGCGCTTGAGAGCCATCACGAACGTGAGAAGTTCCTTCTTCCTTGCATTATCAAGTGAGTTGATGGGAGGCACTTTTGTGGCTGAAATACTCCACGGGGTGCCAATCGTTGCTGTCGTGTTGTTCTAAGACTGCTCCAATGCCATAGTCGGAAGCATCAGTTGTCACTCTTGTCGGCAAGGTGGGGTTGTAGATGCTAAGGACGGGTGCCATGAGCATGGGCGTCTTGAGTGCTTGGAATGATCGGCGCGCGATGTCAGTGAATATGAATGGAACCTTTGGCGATTGTAATCTCATCAATGGCGCTGCAATCCTTGAGTACTTGGTGATGAAGCGTTGATAGTAACCCGCCAATCCCATGAATGAGTGAACGTCCGTGGTGTTGATGGGCTCGGGCCATACGCGGATGACCGCGATCTTGTCCGCAACCGGACGGATGCCTTGCGGCGTTACATAATGTCCCAAGTACTACAACTCTTGCCGCGAATTCGCATTTGTCGCAGTTGGCTTTGTACTTGGCTTGTTATAGCGGTTCCAAAATGGTGGGCAAGTGCTCCACATGCTCATCCAAACTTCGGTTGTACACCAAGATGTCGTCGAGGTAGATGAGTTGGAACCTATCCAGCATGTGTCGGAACTGTGTTGTCATAGCCGCTTGGAATATGGTCGGGGCATTCGTAAGGCCAAAAGTCATAACCAGCCATTCGAAGTGCCCATATCTCGTTTTAAACGAGGTCTTGTAGCGGTCCTCCTGCCGGATCTCGAATTGGTGACATCCCGATTTGAGGTCAATCTTGGAGAAGAACTTGGCGCCGCCCCACCGTTCGAAAAGATCGTTGATGCGCGAGAGAGGGTCGACGATCTTGACGGTTTGCGCGTTGAGCTTGTGATAATCGATGCACAACCGCAAATCCTTGTTCTTCTTCCAGACAAAGAGAACGGGAGCACCGTATGGTGAAGAGCTAGGCCGAATCCAACCTTTCTCAAGGACGTCGTCGAGTTGTGCTCGTAGCGCACTTAATTCTTCCTCGCTCATGCGGTAAATGCAACTTGCAGAGGTACGGCCCCGACCTCGAGGATGATCTCATGGAGGATGGGCCGATCCGGTACTACTTCGTGCGGGGTTTCGAACACGTTGTCGTAGGCGTCGAGAAGGTTTGGAATGTGTGGGTCCCGTGATGAGACGCCGATGAAATGTCATGGGGAGGGAGGGCGTGGAGAAAACACACCCCCGTCTCCTCGATGTCATCCTTCGTGATGGAAGCTCGAATGCTTGCGGCGGACACCTCGTGGCAGCTGATCAAAGGGTGAGGAGGAGCCACCGCGCATGAGACTAGTACTCCGTTTCTATCACGAATGTGAACAGTGTAGCGGTAGAAGTTCACCGGGTGATCCTCGCTTCGCAGCCATGATATGCCCAAGATCATGTCGACCTGAGTGTCCAAAATGTCGAAGGACACGGCCTCGCTTGCGGGGCGAAGTACGCGGGGACGGAATCAATGCACCGGTTGATTGAGTTGTGTGTTTGATCGTTGGCCAGCGTAACTTGCGTGGGCTGCGACTTCCTCCGAACGTGTGGCCGAAGGCCAGCGCGTACCATAGTTGTGAGTAGCTCTGCAATCGGTCAAAGCACTACAGGTCGCCTCTCCGATCTGAATGCGTATGGATAACAATGGCGCATTGATGTCGTCGTATCGTTGTGTCTTGAACTCGCGGTCGATCTTCGCAACGTAGTCGTGAAGGTCAACAACCTCTACTCCGGCGTCCATCAACGGAGCTGGTACTGCAGTGTGCAAGTAATCCTGCAATTTTGCAATGAGCACGTTGCAATACGGTTTCGGCAATCGACCGGTCGGGGGAAGGGGCATCCATTGGAAGTCTGCGAACGTCAACGGGTCGAGGTCTTCAAGTCTTGACTATGACGTTGAATCCCGTGCGAAATTTTGCAGCCAAGCTGCTGAATTGGTTGCCGATGGTGGTGAAACCGTGCATGCGGTGGATCGTTGCACGTGGAGTGGCTGGTCCAACGGTGGGACCAAGTGGACAGCGTAATCCTCGTAAGTGAACAGGGGACTTGCGACATCCGCGTTCTCCTGCGGCCGAATCTGGCGGAGTGAGAGGTGGAGTCGCCTCACCTCCCGCGGAACTCAGTTTCCCGAGTTGATGCAAGGCTGAACATCCTCCTTGCCTTGATCCGGGTATTGGGAGGTCTTGTGCTTGGTGCTGTTGCACCAATAGTAGCAGCCATACCGGCTGCACCACTTGTATTCGGCCTAGGTCAAGTGAAACTTGACCCATGGTACTGGTTGTCCGTTTCCTGCCGGCGATGCTGTTTTCACCTTCCCTTTGTTACGGGAGTTGTTGTTGCTTAGCGGCTGAACCTGGACGTCGTGGATGGTTGCCATGTTACGGCGTTTCCTGCCGGCGATGCTGTTTTCACCTTCCCTATAGATGGTTGACCTGTACATCGTGGATGGTTGCCATGTGGCTGAGCCAAATCTGGCACCTGCCCTTGATGTTGAGGAACAGCTCCGAGATGAACAAGTATTCGGGGACCTCGTGAATCCCAAGCTCCATTGTAAAACGGTCCCACCAGCCGATTGGGTCTTGATGCATATAGTCCTCAAATTTCTCGATCCTGAACGTCGGCATCTTGTAGTGCTTCGATGTGCTGCGATTGTTGTCGGGCGGCTGGTGCAGCTGCCTGAGTTCGGTCTGCAAGGTGCCGAGCTGCTSGCTGATGGTGGCTGGTGCGGCGAAGGGGCTGATGTCGTCGAGCATTGCGACTACATGATCAACTGGTTCCTCCAATTGGCGGGTAGAGGGTGCAGTGCTGGACTCACCAGCATCTGGTCTTGGTGCGGCCTGCTCCAAGTCCTGTACACAGGAATGAAGTGCCCATGTAGCATCCTCATGCAGATCCTTGTGGTTCTGCATTGCCCGTCGGAGACTCACCAATTCTTGGTGCTGTTTCAGCAGTTCCTGGTGTTGTTTCTCTAACTCGGACTTCTCTAACTCGGACTGTTGGTGGTTACAAGTGTAAACCAACCGTGTCACGAGTTTGGGGAAACACTCCTTGTGCTGCTCTTCTGGTGTTGCGTTGTCGTGGCCAGCGAATGGTTCAAAATGCCAGAACTTGAGCTTGTCGATGCTGGTGGCTTCATGCCGCTGCAGCAGCTCTTGGACCTCCTTGCGGAGGGCCTGGGCATCTGCTTCTGCTTCGGCCTGCAGCCGATGCTTTTCAGGTGCTGCCTCTGCTTCAGCCTGTAGGCGGGCAGCCTCGGCTGCCGCCTGGCGCTGTACCTCCGCCTCGGTCAGTGCGAGATGAGCTAGAACCCGCTGATGGTACTTGTCAATGGCAAAGGGTTGGGTGGGAGGGGAAACGGAGGTAGGTAACCAACCAAACTATACTTTCCTCCCGGTCCTAATCAACAGACTAAAATACAAAAGCAAAATAAAAGAAGAGGACAACCCCCCCCCCCCCCCCCCATTTCCGACCTCTCTCACATAGTACAAGATAGCGCAGCAGAAGGCTAATATACCAATGATCTGAACAATCAATGTCGAAACGCAGACCAAACATACATCATCATCATTCCATGGTGTGAAGGGGCCTGGCGCTTACACAGGAAGAAAGTGCAAGTCCCCAACCATACACAGACAAAGAGGAGGGGGTGTTAGACGAAGCAGAGGGGAAGATGGGAATTTCATGAACACCAAGTCTTCGGCACAGGTCCCAAATAATCCCTCGTTCAATGTCTCATTCCCAATGTCGAGTCTGAATCCAAATGTCGTGAAGTCCCAAAGTCACCAATCTCTCTCTCTCTCTCTCTCTCTCTCTCTCTCTCTCTCTCTCTCTCTCGTAGTCTGCAGATACCGAGAAGTTAGGTAGCGAGAGGGTGAGGGAGAGATGGTGGACTTAGAAGAGGAAGAAGAAGAACTCTCTCTCTCTTTCTCTCTCTCTCTCTCTCTCTCTCTCTCTCTCTCTCTCTCTCTCTCTCTCTCTCAGTCCGGTACTAACCTGTGAAGGTGGCGCCTTGTTGCAGGTACATCGAAGACGAAGCCGGAGCTATGGCACCACTGGTAAGTCTCCCTGGCCTCCGCCAACCATCTCTCTCTCTCCAACGCTACTCTAGCTTCTAATAGCGCCCAGCGCTGAAGACTACTGCTAACGCTACTACTACTACTGCAGCGCTCCTCCAGAGTGCTGCTGCCGAATCCTGAAGACTGCCTCCTGCCTCCTGCACGTGAAGTGCCTGGGAAGTCCCTATGAACTACCTGCAGCCTGCAGGGCGGGCCAGTCTTATATGGTGTTGGCCCGTCCAGGAGGCTGCGCTTGCCAACCCCAAAATGTGCCACACCCTGGCGTTGAAGTTCAAACGAAGGTTGTGTTGAAAGCAGGCCCAAAATGGCCTGTGCTAAAACCCTGGTCTGGTGCCTAAGTTTCAGGGCAGGTCGACTTCATGAGGGCCAGAAAATGGCCCTCATTTTCAGGCTTTTAGGCTGAGATGACACAGGGCCTGTAGGCTCTTGTTTTCAGGCTTTTAGGCTGAAATGACACAGGGCCTGTAGGCCCCTGTTTTCAGGCTTTTAGGCTGAAACGACACAGGGCCTGAAGGCCCTTGTTTTCAGGCTTTTAGGCTGAGATGTAACTGGTCGGGCCCTGCAGGCCCTTGTGCTGCACAGTATGCCACATGCACAGGGGTATTCACAATTGTGGGGATTTGTTGGTTGGGGTGGTTAGAATTGGCATATTTAGTTATAGGGCCTCTCTCTCCCTCATTTTTCACACACAGAAACATGGCCGTAGGTGTTCTTCTATTTTTTTTGTTGACAGAGCAGTGGTTTAGGGGTCTCTCTCCCTCATTTTTCACGCACAGAAACACCGCCGTATGTATTCTTCTATTTTTTATGTTGACAGAGCAGTGGTTTAGGGGTAGTGTGGGTTATCAATTTGTTAGTGGGTACTCTGTCCGGTCAGGCTGCTGCCAGAGGTCTGTGTCTACCATAGGGGGTGCCAATTTGCCGTTGATCATCACACCTTCGCAGTCATCTGGGGTCCCTGTCGACATGCTCCCAGTACTGCCGAATGTACGGATGCTTGCTTTGTTTGTGCTAAATGCCTCGCTCTACATGGCAGTGTTCTGAAGATCTTGTGGTTGGAAGTTTGCCATTGCGGGAGAGGCACGTGTGTTGCAATGTAGGTTTGTGGGTGGTCTTTTCTGTTTCGCTCACGATCGGCTTACACGGTAACTGGTCCGGACGCATGCATGCGTCTTCTCCGTGTCGCTCACGATCGGTTTTCTAGGTGACTGGTCCGGACATATGCATGCGTCATTCAGTTTCGGAGACGGCTGGTAGTAGAGGGCCGGCAGAATGTGTGTGTGTGTGCGCGCGCGTTTATTTTTCGATAGACGGGGAAGGTGGTGCCTGTGGGGGATCATAGCACGGTCCATAACTTGTGGACCGCTACATCTACGCAACGAATTGCAGTGTTACGCGGGCTGTACACTAATGATTTGTTTTGGCTGGTTTTGAGCTCTCCGGGACTGGATCCAGTGACCTGTACTGTGGTTGTATCTTTCTTTGTATGTGTGAGCCTTACTGGGCTCGATCCCTAGGTCTGAGTGTGAGAGTCTCTGCAGTGTAGTCATATAACCACTGGGCCTCTCTGTTTTGTCTTTTTCTGCCCTTGAGTTGTACGTCGTTTCTGTCCTTCCCTAACAGCAGTCTACAAAAGTGTCGAGGGGAAGGAAAAACGAGTTCTGTCTCGACATTTCCCTTTTCCCTCGACGAGCTGCTGGAGGTCGTGCCCTGCTCGGTGCTGGGTTATCTTGCCTATAGCACCGTCTTCATGCTGTGAGGGCTGGTAGCCATAGTTGGGGCTACCTAGCTCATGGTATGACAGCCCTGGGCATCAGGCCCTGTGCTCTGTGAGGCACCTCCTCTTACCTCTGGTGTTGGGGATAGGCAGTGCTACCGCCGGGACCCTTGTTCGAAGTGTGTGTGAAAGCAGTATCCATCTTCTTCTTCATCAAGCGCTGGTGTTGTTCTTCTTCGTCCTGGGAGCTACCCTGCCCTGTTGAGCGGACACTTCATCTGCAGCGGGCATCGAGATTAGACTGCTGAGTGGTGTGTCGGGTTCAGGAGGGTTGGTGGCGATTGGTGGCTCGATAGTTTGGGCACAGGCCTGCGCCATACCTGTGAGCTCGAGGTTGGAAGGAAGAAGAAGTCTCCCTTACTTGATGAAACTCTGTGAATAGTTGGTTCGTGGATGTTGATAACGTGGTTGGGATCCTGGGAATTTTGGTGTTGCTGATAAACTTGAGAGAGACGGCTTAATTAGAATTGATTAATTAAATTTAATTTCAATTCTATTTTTGGCTTTCTGAGCTTCCACTGTGCATTCTCCTCGTGTGGTGTGGTGTGGGTTTCTCTCTCCAAGTCTGCTTGTCATTGCACGCGTATGGGAACGTGTGGATGCCATGCTGGATTCGTTTTTAACCAGGCACATAACGTCTATGCAGACCATTATCTTTTCCTTAATTTTTATCCTTTGGTCTGCATTTGTCGGATTAGCGTTGTTTGTCGCTCTTGCTTCTATGCAGTAACGTTTTTGTTAATACAAAGTTAGTTTATTGTTGGATACACTCTCACATTACTTGTGTTGAGTGTTCCCCTCAGCGTGCGTTCACTTGCGGGTTTTCAATGTGAACGACAGTTGTTCCAGACCTTCGGACTTGTTGTGCTTTTCTGAAGGAAAATAATACACTTTTTGCTTATGAAAGGAATATGAGTGAGAGCAATGTACAGAAAACCAAATTGCAAAATCACACAGAAGTCCAGATGGTCATGTACAAGCAGACAGTTCAAATGCGCCAAGATTCCATCCAAATAAGAGCAATACAATGAACTCGTGAGCCAATGTTCGAGCCCTCAGGCCACACCAATGTTGCTCCTCTCTGTCTGGCGCTCAGCGCCCAGCCTATTCTACTGGCCTACATAGCCTATCTACGTGAATACAACAGGCTCAGTTTGACTTTGAAGACCAATGTACATGTCGTCAACACCAAATGCCGACCTCCCACATACACCAGGTACGTATCCTCGTCTCCCCACATCACCCCCTGTCACCCACTTCTGCGCCTCCTCCCGAAGACCCCCTGTCGCCCTCCTCTGCCTTGTGCCCTGCAGCTCGGCTATGGCTGCTAGTGCCCTGCTGCCCTGCAGTGCCCTCACCTCTCAGCGCCCTCGCTCGCCCCAGCCCAAACTAACAGCGCATGCAGACACTTGCTTGCTAGTGCAGAAGTGTGTGTTCGCAATGCCCGCATAGTCCAGAATGCCCAACTCTGGCCAGCCTCCTCCCTATATGGGAGAGGCTGCCGCTGCTGGACTGTGTGAGCCTGGCTGTGGAAGTTTCCAGTAGCTTCCGGTCGGGCACCAGTGTCTGCGCCCAGGCCAACTCTCACAGTTACGGGCCTGGGCCCTTTTTAGTTGGGCACGCCCAGATCTTTCCAGGCTTCAAGTTGTTTGCTGCATTTGCAGTGGCCCACGGGATAGATATGACGATGAAGCTGCTTTCTTGTTGGCCAGTCGCCATTTCATGATGTGTCAGCCTCTCAATGTGTGGGCCGGGGGCACAACCACCCTGGCCCTGGGCTCAACTGCCTGGCGCAGTTGTCTCTTCTGGGAGAGCCAAGGGGAAGGCCCAAGTTGCTCCTCGACCAACTGTCGTGCAGCAGCTGTCTGAGACCCACATTGGAAAATGCTGGGATAAGGTCCTCACAAGGACCTCTGTGAATATTCAGGCCCGCTTTCACTTAGGGCGGGCACCAGGCTTGCTGGGGGCCACAATCACTACATATGCATGTTGTCTAATGGCCCCCTGAGGACACAGTCCTCACATTCCATCCCCCTTGGCTTCGAAAGCCCGCTGAGATGCTTCTATGCAGGTGCCTTCCCGTTCAACCTTCTTTCATATTCTGCCACAATCTTAGGTGCTGTTTCAATTAGTTCCTCTCTGGTGAATCATCGGTCTTCTTTTGGATCCGTGTGATGCCTGAATCTGACCCTGGATTCCCTATTGGGTTTCGGCGGTCTTCCTCTGCCCACAGGCTTGGGAACAGGCATGTCTCTGTGCTCCAAAATGTTGTCGACGTCCACGTGGCCATCCATGGTTGGGGGCAGCATAGAACTCCTTGATGGGAATTGGTTTGTCTCAGCGAAAGGTGCAGTCTTTGAGCTGTGAAACACAGGGTAAGCGCGTAGGTGGCCAGGGATTCGAATCACATACAAGGGACCATCCTCTTCACTGCCCACAGTATCCAAGACTTCCCAAGGACCGAAGTATCAAGGCATTAGTTTCCTAGAGATGCGGAATTCCTGCCCTAACTCATTTGACTTAACCCAGACCTGTTCCCCTACCTGAAATGTGGACTGTCGGCGATGCTTGTTCTCAGAGGCACTCATTGCCTCTTGAGGCTTCTTGATGTGTTCGACAGCTTGCTGCAGCAACTTCTTGTACTGGACACCAAATTCAATGGTTCCAGTAGTTGCAGCAGGTCGGTTTTCAGCCAGGAGGAAGTCTAGAGCAGATATAGGCTTCCACCCCAAGTGCATCTGATTCGGACTGACCCCAGTGGTGTTGTGCACATCGTTGTTGTACAGGCTGGCGATTCGGGGTAGCTTCTCATCCCAGTCATCTTGGCTGGGCTTTATGTAATGCCTCAGCAGACGCTGCACCACTCGGTTCATTTGTTCAGCCTGCCCGTTGGCTTCAGGATGATTTCTAGAAGTCATCTGGAGTTGGCTGCCCGTCTGTTCTGCAGCTTATTTCCACATTTCACTTGTGAATTGGATATCTCTGTCACTAACGATAGTCCTTGGCAGTCCAAAGTCACGCACCCAGTTATCCATGAATAACGTGATGACGTGCTCAGTCCTTGTGGTCTCTGGCATGGCAACCAGTCTGGCGAAATTAGTAAACCTAACTATGATGAAGATATGCCTCTTGCCACTCTTGCTGGTCACGAGGGTATCCATGAAATCCATGGAAACACTAGGTCCCGGACCAGCAGGAATGGGTAAAGGCTCTAGTAACCCAAGTTGAACTTGAGTCCGCAGCTTGTTCCGCTGCTGGTCACAAGGGTATCCATGAAATCCATGGAAACACAAGGTCCCGGACCAGCAGGAACGGGTAAAGGCTCTAGTAACCCAAGTGGAACTCGAGTCCACTGCTTGTACTGCTGACAGACTTGACAAGTCTGAACATATTGTTTAGCTTCGTCTAGCATACCAGGCCACGAAAATCGTTGTACCAGATTCGCACTAAAAATCTCCTCTTCCCTACACTCTTAAAGAATGCAAAGGGCCCAGCATGACGCTTCCCGCTGGGCCGAGCGAAATACGGTGCGGCTGGGGGCGGGACTGCAGCAAGGGAATTTGGCAGCATTTCGCGCGCGGCCATTGGGGGCCGGGACTGGAGGGCGGGCGTGGACTGTGTGTTTGTTCTCTTTTTTTAGCGTGAGCGAGGTGTGCGCATTGCGTGGGCCTGTGGGGAGTGTTGTGCTTGGACAGTGGATTTTTGTTTTATTTTTTAGCGCGGGGGGGAGAGGAGGTTATCGGAGCGTTCGTGGCTTCGCATCCACGGCGGGGACAGGTCGGGGTGTACATCGCATGGGCCTGTGGGGGGTGTGGTGCGTGGGCTGTGGCGTGGCAGCAGGCTGGCAGTGGAGTGCGGACTGCGAGAGCGCCATGCGTGGACTGTGGCGCAGCAGCGTCAGGAGTGGGGTGCATGGCCTGTGGCGCGACCGCGGAGTGTGTGAGAGAGGAGGTTATCGGAGCGTCAGTGTGGGGAGTGCGGTGCGTGGGCGACTGGACGACAGCGGATGGCAACGATGCGTAGGCCTGGGGGAAGTGTGTGCGGTGGGAGAGCGTCACGACACTATAAAACCGTGAGAGAGAGAGAGAGAGAGAGAGAGAGAGAGAGAGAGAGAGAGAGAGAGAGAGAGATCTGCACGATGCGTGCGAGATATATACATACACACACACACACACACACACACACAGAGAGAGAGAGAGAGAGAGAGAGAGAGAGAGAGAGATCTGCGCTGAGTGTTCACAGCGGAAGCGCCAATGGAGCGCAGTGGTGGGTCGGTCAAAATGGCCAAACGAGCTCTCTCTCTCTCTCTCTCTATCTATCTATCTATCTATCTATCTATCTATCTATCTATCTGCATTGCCGTTGGCTGCAATGTAACCCTCATGTGTAATAGTTATTAAACTGCATGCGGCTTCCGCTTGAGCACATGGTATTGGAAACAGTTACCGCCTGTGGCTTATTCAAGTGTCAATGGAGCTGTAGAAGAGTGGAGAGATGACTGTGGAGTGCAATAAATTCGGAAAAGAAAGGAGTGTTTGTGTGTGTGTGTGTGTGTGCGTGGAGTGGGSRGGGGGGGGAGGGGGGGAAGAATAAGGGAAAAGAGGTACAGGCTAATGCAGGAAAAAGAGCAACACCAACATCCCCATACACACACATATGCACATGTTTCTTCGGTTCTTTGTTTATTTACACACTGTAAACGAAAGCTGCCCAGATGCGATCGGAGGACTAGAGCTGCTCGGGAACCGAGGACTCGGGGATGAGAGGTATGTCTGCTGCCTGTAAGCTGTTTAGTATAGGGTGTAGACAACCACTGGGATATGCCTTCAACACTGCCTAAGTCTGAAAGAAATGAAAACTGTGGATATCGCCCGGGCCTTCAAAAAAAAAAAAAAAATGTCGCAACCCATTCGCCCATCTTTCACCAAACACAACCCGCCCTTCCACGCTGCGGCCACTGATGATGATGATGATGGGGAACATTGTCATGGTCGCCGCTGATGAAGTGATCGGAGGAAGTGTCGGGTCAATCTGCTGATGATAGTATTAATAACGATGATGGCATGGATGCGACAAAGGAGACCCATGTGGATGCGACAAAGAAGCACGATGAGAAAGAAAAGGAGGGAGGTAAGCTGGATGAGGGGGACAAGGTCTGTCGGCGGAGGAGAAAGGAGGGAGGAAGAAGAGGGGAGGAAGCTTACGAGTCCTTTTTTTTTCTTTTTTCTTTTTCAGCGCTGCAGACGCTCGTGATGACAAGGGGGAGCAGATGAGAGACGTGAAGGAGCGGAAGTCAAGAAAACCCTTAAGACAATCCAAACCTGATTTCATCTCTGCATCCAACCTATCATCCCTTCTGACTTCAACCCACTTTCTATCTACTCCCGACACGATCCGGCTTAACCTGATCCCGATCTGATCCCGTCCCATCCCATCCTGACCTCAACCTACTCTCCACCCGATCTCGGCTTAACCCGAGAGTTTCTACTTTATTTTTTCCATGGGCGATAGCTGGGCCGAGCACTGGTGGTTTAAGATGACGGTCCAGCAGTGAGTGCCACGTGGAAGCGGCCTATGCCATTTAATGGGTGGACATTGGGCGTTACACAGTGAGTGCCACGTCGCATGTTTAGAGTGGATGTGAAGGGAGGTCGTTTGAGTTTATCATCCGACAAGAAGTGGATGCCAGGTGGAGCTCGGGAGGATAGCATTGGGATGGACCATTGGTCGATGAGCAAGGAGTGCCTATTGTCCTTGTCCTGTATATATATATATATATATGTATACAGAGAGAGAGAGAGAGAGAGAGAGAGAGAGAGAGAGAGAGAGTCGACTCCTTACTCGCACATGCAGTCATACTTGATGTTCCGTTTGGGTGGGTTGGCTCCTCGCTCCACGTACAGCATGCTTGGTGTTGCGTGATGAGGATGATTCTACTGAAGAGTCAGGGAATGGAGGACTTTCTCCACCTTCCCATCTTTCTCTAGGCGAAAGTATGTCTGGACTCCCTCGACGTAATCCTCGAGTCGCATAGTGCGATTGTCTGCGAGGGTACTGACTATAGGGTCTGCTAACTTTTGGACTTTCAGATTCAACTTCAACTTCTGCAGCGCTTTCCTACTGATGTAGCTGCGTGTGGCCCCACTGTTTCTAAGGGCCCCTACTTTACCTCTAAAAATCTTTACATCTACTAACATTACTTGTCCTTTGGCATCCTTCTTCATCTTGGTCCAGGCAGGCATCCTCTCCTTCGACTCTTCAGCCACGCCTGTGAGGGAAGTACCTAAAGAGACTCTTACACAAGCACTCTCTAGACATCTGTCTAGGTACTGGCCAGCAACCTCTGCCATAGACGCATGTGGGTTGGGAGTTTGTATATGGTGTGCACACTCTTCTCCACATGACGGGCAGTTGCAACCCCTACCGGCAGTTGCCTTTTGCTGCCTGTGCAGCATAACGGGCCTCTATACTTGGGGCAATATTTACTAATATGCCCAGGATCACCACAATAAATGCTGATACTGGTCTATTCTCCTGTGCCACACTGACTTTCGAGACCCAGATCCTCCCAGGGCTTGCCTTGCGGCCAGCTAGGGTGCCATCCACCCCTCCTGGGAGGTGACCGACTAGAACGAGGACGGTTTTGCGGGGGACCATAACCCCTGCCTCTGTCTTGGCGGTTTCCTCTATATGGTGTGCACACTCTTCTCCACATGGTCTAGAGGTAAGGGCAGTTGCAATTCCTACCGGCAGTTGCCTTTTGCTGCCTGTGCAGCAAAACGGGCCTCTATACTCAGGGCAATATTTACTAATATGCCCAGGATCACCGCAATAAATGCTGATAGTGGTCTATTCTCTTCTGCCACACTGATTGTTCGAGACCCAGATCTTCCCAGGGCTTGCCTTGCGGCCAACTTGGGTGCCATCCACCCCTCCTGGGAGGTTATCGACTACCCCTGCCTCTCTCTTGGCGGTTTCCTCATCCACCCCTCCTGGGAGGTTATCGACTACCCCTATCGACTACCCTCGGCCACCAGAGGCCCGACCCCCTTGGCCCCAGCCTCCTCCTCTTCCTTGCGGCCTCCCTCCGGCTGCGACAGCAGCGTATGTCCTCCCCTGACTCATACTACTGTCCTCCTCCTCGAGGCCTCACTCAATTCGATTGTACGGGACCTCCTCCATACCACCGTCATCTAAAGTAAGGATCAAGTGATCCTTAGCCTTAACCTGTCCCCAGATGGTATGTCCTTTCCACTTTTTACCCTTGTCTAAGTCCTTGTGCCAGAAAGTGGAGGCTGGCATGGACTGAGCCTCAAAGGCTACCACTTCCCTACTTAGTGTATCGTAGGTAATGGCAGACTCCTTAAGAAAAAGTGCTCTCGTAAGGACTCAGGCATAGCACGATACTGCACCAATTGGGCCTCCGTGACCCCATGGCTAGGGATGCGACCAACTCATCCATGACTCCTTGGAGTGCGAGAGCACTCCGCCACTGTCGTGAGTGAATAGTCTGTTGCTCATCGAAGACTTTAATCCCCATCGTGACGTCTACAAATCCCTAGCAGAGCAACCTGAAGAACTCGCTCAGGGGGGTGATTATGGAGTACGCTACCATGTCATTTTCACACTTGGCAGCCCGGGCAAGCGATCGGGCGAAGCTAGCTGCTTCGTCCTTAAGAGCGTGAAAGGCGAGGAGGACTTGCTTCTCAGGGAGGATCTTCTGAAGGTGAACGTATGATCTGGACTTTGTTCTTGAGATCCGCTTGCTCGGCCAAATGTGCATGTTGTTCCCTTGTGGCGGCCAACTCCTCCATTCTGTCGCCATCTCTATGCGCCTCCTCCTCCGTCTTCTAAGGCGCAACTTCCACTCCATCCTCTTTTCCTCCTCCAAGGGATCTTGAACTGCTTGGATCTCGGCAATTGTCGTGTCTCTCTCGTCCTGCTTTAACAACTCACCATATTCTCCAACTTCTCCTTTTCTTTCGTGCCACTTGAATCTCCTTCCCCTGTCTTCCAACAAGGCTTGCTTCTTCGCCTGCTTTAACAACTCTTTCTTCTCCTTTCTCTCTTTTAGTATGGCGGCGGCTTACTGTTCCTGCTCCTTAGTGTATGGAGTCGTGCTCGTACCACCACGCATGTCAACCATGGTGAGAGGTGCACAACTGAGTGTCAGTTTTACTCCTCACCACTTAGACTTCCAACCCCTGACCGACTTAACTTACTAACTGAGTCTCCAAGGACCATAGAGCCTTACCCTTTGATCCAGTCAGGTTACCACGAGCGACGGAAGCTTTCACCACCACTGTCCTTTACAGTCCAGTCCGAGATGCCTTGCACCTGCGGTCAGTCCCACCTGGCTTTCACTCGGGTTCAGGACCCTGTCAACTAGGGTCTCTAGCCTGGACCTAAAACTAAGGCTGTCACTACAGGACTTATCGCTGATCAGGAGGCATTTAAGGAGATCCTTCGTAACTCCTTAGGAATGATTTAACGTCGCAAACAAGACGACGTGATCAGCAAGTCCTGTCAAGACTTAGACAGCCCGTTGTGCAGCCCACCTCTCGGATTCTGGGCCTAATGTGCAACACCGATCAGCCCGCCGGTCAGTACCGGTCCTTGGGAGGGTTCGTGTCCTCCTGGTTAGTCGAGTCGTCATACATGGCCTTTAGCCCTACTTAGCCCGTGTGGGTTTGGTCAACAAGGCTCTATCCTTCATACACAGAGTTCCTAGCACCTGGACGAAAGAGACTCAATGCAGAAAGAAAAGAGACATACTTGGCAAGTACCAAGGGGTACATCCATAGGGCGAGGGAATAGGCTAAGGGCTTGGCGAGATTATACGAACTCCAGCGTGGTCAATTTCGTGGTCAACAGCCTCGGTCAACGCTGGTCAAAGCTTGGTCAACTTGCCGGTCAACGTCAGCAAACTCTCCAGTCAAACTTCCCCTTTCTCTCTCCTTCGTTGTAACCTTGTGTCCGAGCTCCGCGGCTATGGCCGCTTTTCTCCTTTGGACCGCAGAACAATCTTGTATCGCTCCTCTCTCTCTCTCTCTCTCTGTCTCTCTCGCTCGCTCTTCTTCATCGTTGTCTTTTCTGCAGGTACACGGCACCTCACTCTGCAACAGAGCTATGGCGAATTCTTCTTGCTTCGGTGCACCTCAGCTATGGCGCCCACTGACACACGTCTTCCTCCGTGCTGGCAACGGCCAGGGCGCGCGGGGTAACGAGAACCAGCTCTGATACCAATGCAATCAGACTCGCTTTCACTTCCACTTCACGCTGGCGCAGGGCGCCCACTCAAAGCTTAGAGATATGGAAATCAAGAACACAGTTCATATGCAAGTTCTCTTCAACAGGCGATGGCGCATCGGCGCGTGAACATCCCAACCTTCGTCACTGTGTCCATCCCCACTGTTCACATACACTCACTCTGGATCACCCTGAATACCACCACACACACACACTTAATCTAACTTCCTCCTACAACGGCTATGGGCGCACTACCACTACTGACTAAGGCTACAATCTCCCTTCAGCCCACTCCGTTTCCGGGCAACCTGCGGATCACCTTCGCACAAGACGCTGTTGCAGCGCTTCCGCATGGCTTACACAGCAAATGAATGAATGGCTGGGCGCTGCCTCTTGATTATACTTTTGTAACTCGTTGGTCTGCCCCTTTCCCAAACCCTTGGTGTACACAGTCCCTCACTGTACTTGCTGGACTGGACTCTGACTGACTGGGACCGATACCGCCGACTGCATGGGTTCGCACTGGAAATCACTTCTGAGAGGGGGAGCGGCAGGGAAAGGGTGGGGGGGGAGTGAGAAGTGTAGGGGAAATGGTAGAGGGACGAAGGGAAGAACGAGGAAAACCCAAAATGGAGAGAGAGAGAGAGAGAGAGAGAGAGAGAGAGGGTTTCTTTTATCGGATTAATCTTTTCTTAGGGTCTTTCAGTTCATCCAATCTGTGTTTTTTTTCCGTCTTTCATCTCTTTACCAATGCTGTGAAAGTGCAATATCACTCTATTTATGTTTGTTAGAGAGAGAGGGGGAGTTTCTCTAACATTTCGTTTTTTGTTCCGTTTAGTTTATATCTTGTTTCCCTTTTCTTTTTGTAACTTTTTGTTTTGTGTGTTTTTCATGGCTACCATGCGGACATACAAACGTGCATCCAGACGGTCTAGGATCCGGTGTCTGGATGCCAGACCGTAGGGGGCCCGTCTGGAGGGGGCCAAAACCCCAAAAATAAGAAAAAAGGGAGGCACCTTGGACCTGTTCCTCGGGTCGAGGGCACCGCCCCAAAATTGTTTCGTGGATTCCTGGGGCCGGTGTTCGTCGCACAGGGCGGCCGGACCAGCCCCTTTCTTACTTCCCGCTCTAACAGTGCAGAGTCGTGCAGACCGTTGGCGGGTCCAAGCAAACTTCGTAATTTGTCGCCCGCCCTACCATCTGCCCTTCCATGTGCTATCGGCCGACACACACGCACACCCACTCTCTCTCTCACACACACACACACACACACACGGAAAGCAAGGGTGGTACTGGCGGGCGTCAGCGAGCACGCACACACACACGGAGAGAAAGAGAGCCGTCATGACTTGCGACGCTTCATCAGGTGTGAGTGGCGCGCAACAAGGG
>BFEA01000085.1:789597-800857 GCA_003427395.1 Chara braunii
TCTGGTCTACATTGCATGCTGATGTGGCGCTGCCTCTGGTCTACATTGCATGCTGATGTGGCGCTGCCTCTGGTCTACATTGCATGCTGATGTGGCGCTGCCACTAGTCTACATTGCTGATGTGGCGTCTGCCACTGGTCTTCATTGATGATGTGGCGCAGCCAGTAGTCTACATTGTTGATGTGGCACGTGCCACTGGTCTTCATTGATGATGTGGTGCTCGCCAACTGTCTCGACTGCTGACATGGCATTGTCCACGATATCTACATGAGGTGATTGGTTGCGAGGAGGAGGAAGATTGGGATCTGTGGATAATTGGGATCGGATACTCACCTGAGGTTGACGTCGTCACTGTAATCTGATGTGTCTTCATGGTCTTCACGAGCTAAGAGTGCCACGTGACACTATTGTGTGATCAGGATTATTATACTTGTTATCATATACTGGTTGTTGACGTGGAGAGGGAAGAAGCCCGGAGAAGGAGTGGGGTTGATGCGATTACTCTTGTGTGGTCTTCTATCATCTCTTCCACCTTCTCCTCTGTCTGATCCGCCTCCACTCTCTTTGTCTAATGGCAATGAGATATTGTTTCAGATATCATTACACGATAATTGGAGACTATGCTGCAGATACCGAGACCACTGGTGTTTGATGACTGTTGAGTATCTGCGAGACTGGATCATTACACTTTGGTATCGGAGCGAACTCCTTCATCGCAATCTGCTGTCTGCTGTCAGGTGCTGACGTGGCACCCAGGTAAGTGGGAGGTGGCACATGTGCAAAGCGAAACGAGTTTATTAACGCTCGCGGTAAATACCGCAAGTCTAGATATTGTAGTATTGCACGTGCGAGCAGCTGTCCCTTGCAGATGATGATGTGGCTGCACTGAAGATTTCAAGATAGCAGCGAGAGCTTCGTTGGTAACAGGTTGACGTGGCGCTGGTTTAGAACGAGATCAGGACGGCTGATGTGGCGCATTATTTATGTGGCATAATGCGGAATGGTGATGTGGTATTGTTGCAGGGTATGGTCTGATGTGGCACGTGCCTATGCTGCAATTTCCTGCTGTTGATGCGCCGACGTGGTATGCCGGTGTTGATCGTGTGGCAGACCTCCATTGCTGACGTGGCATCCCTCCTTGTAGACCTTTCCGGTCCTTGACACTGATGTGGCAGAACTGCTGCATTGGCATGCCAGGGGTGACACGTGGCATGCAAAGATTGTGCAATTGTTGATGGTTACATTGCTTCCGCGGATGATACAGAAGAAGCTAACCATTGATTGTGTGCTCGTGTTGGCTTACTCACCTGTTGATTGTTTGTGGTTGCTGTC
The DNA here is from genome assembly GCA_003427395.1 of Chara braunii. Taxonomy (NCBI): domain Eukaryota; kingdom Viridiplantae; phylum Streptophyta; class Charophyceae; order Charales; family Characeae; genus Chara; species Chara braunii. The sequence goes on from BFEA01000085.1 coordinate 790,930, forward strand.
TATACTTACAAGTGTGTTGTTGTCTTGATCACACTCGCCGTGGCTGCCGTACCTGTAGCTGTAGGACGTCACCACAAAGAACAGACAACAATGTTAGGACTTAGAAATTGATTCGTAACCTGCTTCTTTGTATTTGCCTTGCTCACTTCTTGCTGTAGAAGTTGCGTGTGCCGTGGAATTTATTCTTGTCTTCTGATTTTATTTATTGTGCGGCATATTCACGCTGGTTAAAATGAATTCCCTCTGGAAATGTCTGCGTGCCTCCATCTTAAACCGCCAGTACCTCCGCTAGTGTTGGGAAATTAAAATGTTTTGCCAGTTCCCGAAGAAATCGGGGGTGGGACACAGGGTCTGCAATGTCCGATAAATCTGAATTTTATAGGGGAAAAACAAAAGCTTTCTCTACTGCAATGATGTCCCATTGCCTCCATAGAATGCACCTTACAGGTAAGGTGGCGGTCCTATTCTGAATGTTACTGTTTTGTTTTTTTTCTTGGTCGTGTGTTTCTTATGAGTTCCCTGTCCGTGAATCGCTCAGCTGTCAGTGATCTGCTCAAGCTTTGTTTTGTCAGAGGATTGTAAGGCTCATCACACTAGCACTTAGGGGAATGTATCCAGCCATTTTCACGGCCGGATCCATGTGCCCGTTTTTCCCCCCTTCTATTCTCTTTTTGGAATCGGACAACCTGGCCGCGGGGCTGAGATGCCCTCATTGAGGGCACACTCACACTACCAGTTCCAAGAATGTATACAACTGCAATCACGACCAAAGCTTTGTCTCCTTTTTTTTTCCCTTCTTCTTTTTTGAGGTTCACGACCGCAACTTTTCCTTCTTCTTTTCTGAGGTTCACACTACCAGAAAGGAAATGGAGTGGTACCCAGGCTCGGCAAACTCGGAGCGCAGTGAAATTCAAGGTGGGCAAAAACAGGCTCGGAGGTACTAGTGGTTTAACGCAGTTCATTCCTCTTCTTTCTTCCCTATCCCTCATAGTCTATGCCGACGAAGAAGGGGGGGAACTAAAGACCCGAGGCCAAATTGGAACAAGAAAGCAGACTTTGATTGGCTTCCTCCACCAGTTTCTCGGTGAGGTACACGGCGCCGGATCAGAAATTGAACAGCAGATCCACGACCAATTCAATCTGCGTGCCGCAGAAGATGAATTGAAAGCCGCATAGACAACCGTTTAAGTAATAGAGACCGACAAGAAGGTTGAGGACCTCGTAAAGCACGGACGAATAGTCCTTGACCGGTATGTCGCCGAGAATCTGGACAAAATAGAACAGGAAAGGAAGGAAAGAAAAAGAAGAAGTAAAAAGAACGAAGGTAGAACCACAGTTGTTCGTTGAGATAATGGAGGAGAGTGTTAGGCAATTAGAAAACACACTTAGAGAAGAGAGAAGAAAGATTGAGGAATTTCTGAGACTACAAGAAGCGCAAGAAGAAGAAAAAATTATGGATGAACTAAGGAAAATATTTCATTATGAGGAAGTAGGCAGTGAGCTTGCATCCATTCTTCAGTCTATCATGATCTACCTTGTTTCTCTTGAAAAGAAGATTGACCGTAACACTGCCTCGTTAGAGACAGTGACCAGACTCCTAAAAGGAAAGGATAAGATAGGAACTGAGGAGGAGACGAAGGGGGAGGTAGGCAAGAAAGAACCCCAGGAGAAGTCTGAAAGTTCTAAAAAAGAGACCCGAGAGACCGGTTGAGGAGGAACCTACCAAGAAAGAAGAATCGGTGAAAGAAGCGGAGAAGCCGAAGAAAGAAAAAGTAAAGATGAAATTGTCGTTCACATACAACAACAAGAAAGATGAGAATCTGTTGTTGTGGATCGCAGAAATTCAGACGTATGTCGGGATTGCACCCATCGAGCTTGAGAGTCGGGTCGCTTTCTCCACGTCTTGTTAAGGAGTGGCCAAGGAATGGGTGCTGATTGAAGTCGATGCCGCTGGTTTCGAAGATATCGGTGAGTGGGCTGAGACCCTGAACCTTAATCAATTTCTCCAAAAGATAAAGGAGAGGTTTCTTGATAAGACGATGACCGATAAGGCCTTCGACGAACTCACTACAATCGGCCTAAAACGTTGCACTTTCGTTGATGCTTTGTCGCATAAGGTTGACCATCTTTTGCAGGTACCCAGGTTGAACTTGCAGGACAACAAGGTCCTAAACATTCGCGGACAGCTCGTGGCAGAAGCCAAGTCTAGAAAGGACGACTATCGACAATTTCGCGATCTCGCTCTCCAACGAGAGCAGATGACTGCTTAAGTGAAAGGTACGTACGCTTCCGTAGTAAAGTAAGAACCGATTGGTGGGTATGGGAAGCGGGTCCTTCGGTGACAAAAACGCCAGGACCATATGCTTGTCGTGTTTGATGATGATACTATGGAGAAGTTACCCCTCGATGAGTCTGAGGGAGGAGGAGGTAATGACAACAATGAATCTGGGAAGGGTGATGGCACTGCCGTGGTGGCAAACAAGGGAGGCCAAAGTCAATAAAAGAAGAGGAGGCCACGCTCGTTTCCTGAGCATCCCGACATTGAGCAAGGGAAGCATTGGGAAAAAAATGGGGATGGCACGAGAAGAGTGGCAGTCCAAAATGAACAATCGCCAATGTCTCAAGTGTGGCACTGTGGGGCACGTGATCACCTGGTGTCCACTCTTCCGTAACCCAAAAGTGAGCAGCAAGTAGGAGTGGCATCTTCTCCTACCGAGTTAAAAGGTATAGACGAAGACAAAGGTAAGGCGCCTAAGGTATAGACGAAGACGAAGGTAAGGCGCCTACAACCCCTTCTACCCTTTCGACTCTCAAGGCAGAGGATGGCTCTTCTTCCCCCCGTTGTCTAGAACGCTCTGACAATGTACTCTGTTCTGTCTCACTGGACGACTCTCTTTTAAGAGCTCGACAATGAAGTCGTAGCACTATAGAGTTCATGGGCGAAGAAAGCTAAGGGTGAGTTGATGGTTGCGGATATTGAGATTCCGCGCACGCGAGTTGGTGCCCTGTTAGATCCACGATCGACGCGGTCTTATATCTCAGAGAAGGCAATTTGCAAATTGCATCTGGGAATGAAGGTAAACGATTTACTTCCACCTATCACGTCTGTGCTGACTGACAAGAGCATGATTACTATCTCAATACGTCGATCATGTCAAATGTTATTTCAAGACAAAGGAAGGTTAGAAGATCCTACATAAGATATCCTTCCTAATAGAAAAAAAACTATCGTTTGATATGATTCTGGGAATGGATTGGTACGAGGAAGCCAAGCTAGAGGTAAGGTTCAAAGATAAAATTGTCAAACTCAAGGACGAGAAGTCCGAGCTACATGCGATTAAATTATATCATAGGTCTGGCTCTGACTCCGCTTTGTCTTTTTGTTATATGAGTTATCCAGCCTTTCATTCAATGGTAGTAATGAAAAAGTTGGATCAGGAGGTGATGATGGTGCTTGTCAAGCGAGTCGGTAAGTGTTTCTCATCCTATCCGCCTTCTATTGGAAAACTTCTCGGTGAGTACAACGACTTGCAGACTGAGTCGACAGGAATCACTAAGCGTGCTATTAAGCACACGATCGAGATCATTCCCGGAAGCAAGATTCCCAAGAGTCCCATTTATCGAATATCTCCCAAGGAACTTGAGGAAGTTCGAAAACTTATTGACAAAGGATGGATTCACCCTAGCTCATCTCCTTACGGTGCGCCTGCCTTATTCGTACCCAAAAAGGAAGGTGAACTTCGTTTATGTATAGATTATCGTGGGCTAAACTGCGTCATCGTGAAAAACGTGGAACCACTTTCGCGCATTGATGACTTGTTGGACCGATTGCAAGGTTGCAGGTACTTCAGTAAGATTGATCTGAAGTCAGGGTATCACCAGATTGAGGTGGCTCCTGAAGATCAACATAAGACGAAATTCGGAATCAGGTATGGTCACTACGAGTTTGTGGTTATGCCTTCCAGTTTGACCAATGCGCCTGCAACCTTCCAAAGGTCAATAAACGAATTATTTCGACAATGGCTTGATCAGTTCGTAGTGGTATATCTCGATGGCATTTTAGTGTATAGTAAAACACTAGAAGATCACGAGAACATCTAGAATGATTTGCAGGAGTTGCGTGATGGCAACTTCAAGCTATATGATGGAAACACCTTAGAGTTGGAAGTTCCAAACTCATTGGTCAATCAGCAGGCTCGCGATAGTTTGATCGAAGAGGAGCCTCAGAGACTAAGCGAATCAACTTTGGCTGCCTCTTAGTGCTGCGCAAAAGGCATGGCAAGCGCCGTAGCGTAAGTTGGCAGGAAAGTTGAATTGAATGCGAAGAAGTCTGAGTTTGCTAAGCCTGAAGTTTTGTACTTAGGGCATGTAGTAAACGAGGAAGGACTAAGGCCTGAAGAAAAGAAGATTACAGCAATTCGGGATTGGCCACAACCAAAGACTCTAACTGAGTTAAGATCTTTCCTAGGGCTTGCTAGCTACTAGAGGAACTTCGTCAAAAACTTCTCTTTGATAGTTGATCCTATGAGAAAGTTGTTGAAAAAGGAAAAGCCTTGGTTGTGGGACAAAGATTGTGAGTCATCGTTCAAAAAGTGAAAGCATGTTGTGACTCGCTTCCCTGTCTTAAAGATTGTTGACACTTGTCTTCCTTTCATCCTCACGACTGACGCGGGTCACTATGGGATTGGGGTTGTGCTATAGCAAGATGACGGTAAGGGATATAGACCTATTGAGTTTATGTCCAGAAGACTTTCGTCAGAGAAAGTGGCCAACTCCACATATGAAAGGGAATTGTATGCCTTAGTTGTTGCACTAGATACCTGGAAACATTACTTATTAGAGAGGCATTCACTTCCTATTCTGATCACTCTACTTTGCAGTGGATCAAGAGTCAACCTTAACTCTCTGATAAGTTGGTAAGATGGTCCGCTTTCTTGCATATGTTTGACTTGATGTGAAAACCATCAAAGGTAAGTCTAACGTGGTCGCAAACGCATTGACCATGTGTGCAAATTTCTTTGGGATCGTCTCTTTCCTCGATATCGAGAACGAACTAAAAGAACAAATTCGCAAGGGTTATGGGAGTGATCCTATTTGGAGTCCCATCATTGAGACTTTACGAAAGAACCCTAAACTGTTCCTTGAATATCAAAAAAATGACGACTTACTCTTCTATTTGGATCAAACCGAAAAACGATTGTGTATTCCTCGCCAAGAACCAATCATGAGTGTAATCATTGGGGAATGCCATGATTGAGAAGGTCACTTTGTTTTTAAGAAGATGTATGCCGATGTGCGATAACGTTTTGAATAGAAAGGAATGAAGGAATATGTACTAATCTATGTGCGGACTTGTCTTATCTGTCAAAGAAACGAACCTTCACATGAGAATCTGATGGGACTGCTGTGACCACTTCCTATTCCAAGTGAGCCAGGTGAGTTTATTTCTATTGACTTTATGAGTCTCACTAAGAGTCGGAATGGCAACAGTCAAATGACGGTTATCGTAGATAGATTCTCTGAGTGGGCTATGTTCATTCCTTTGCCTGCTGTAGCTAGAACCGAGCTAGTCATCCAAAAGTTTCAAATGTGATGGGTCTCTGAGTAAGGATTCCCAAAAGCCATCGTTTCTGATAGAGATGTTTGGTTCACTTGTCTAGAATGGCAGAAGTTGATGGAAGTCTATGGGACCATGTTGACCATGTCGTCAGGCAGGCATCCTGAAACGAATGGCCAATTTGAGCAAATGAACCGTCTTTGCGAACAAGTTTTGCGAATGTATGTCGGACCTGATCAGATCGATTGGGATGAGAACTTGCCTAAAATTGTCAGTGCCTATAATAACAGCATGCATACTGTTACAGTTAGAACGCCCAATGTACTGCATAAAGGATGGAAGCCTAGGCGTCCCATCGACGATTTGACAAGGGACCAGAATCAGACGCTACCCCCAGGTTCGTGTGAATTCGCAGTATTGTATGAAGAACACATTAAGAAGGTGAAGGAAAACAAACAGAAAACCCAACTGCGTATGATTGATCAAGCCAATAAACATCGTCGTCCTTCACATTTTTAAGAAGGAGATCTTGTCTGGGTTTAAGTCTGAAGAGTTTTCCTTAGAAGAAAATGTGGCTAAAAAACTGCTACCTGTCTACTATGGCCCCTGGGAAGTTCTCAAGGTGATTGGAGATGCAGATGGACCTTCATATCGCATCGATGTACCTCCACACCTAAGGACATACCCTGTCTTCCACGCGTATAAGCTGCTACCCTATGTAGAAGGTGATAACTTTCCGAATGGGCCATCTATGTTTCCACCCTCAATAAATGGAGGTTATGCAGTTGAAAAGATATTGGAAAATGGCTATTTTTCTACAGGTGGCAGAGGAAGACCTCAGAAGCCAGATGGTCCAGTAGGAAAGAACTCTTACCTACTGCTCCTGACATTGTTGGTGCATATGAACGTGGGTTGAATGAGAATTGATGTATTTTCTGCGATGGAACTCATAGCAATGGAATAGCCTATGCCATATGTCTCGTGGAAATCCGAGGGCCCACTTGGCCGCCCTCAGCTCAGGCCAACACGGGGGAAAAGGACCCCACATGAGAATTCAGGGCCTGAGCGTGCGACAATTGACTTTTTGCAACTGTCGTGACACCAACAATCAAAGTCCAAAGGTACCTAGCCCAGGCCGCCGGTCAGAGACACACATTTGCTCGTATGCAGGTACCCAGACAGCATCAGATCCAAGGGGGAGTCTGCAACTGTACATAGTCGAGGCCCTCGATTGTGATTCAATCTGGATGACTGAAGGGAAGGGACTGGAGCCCAAACTGCTTCGTCAAATGCTACTTAAGAGCTGGTCTACGACGTTTGACATTCAGTCTTGCTATGCTGCTTGGACGCTGGCTTAACTTCGACCAGGTATTGGCGAGACGCTGGCTGGACGCCGACGTTGTGAGCGACGACGACAGCATGTTGGTGCTTTCTGCATTATGCGCCAGGCATGCTGAGGTGGCACTGCCTTTAATCTACATGGCATGCTGATGTGGCGCTGCCTTTGGTTTGCATTGCATGCTGATGTGGTGCTGCCTCTAGTCTACATTGCGTGCTGATGTGGCGCTGCCTCTTGTCTACATTGGATGCTGATGTGGCGCTGCCTCTGGTCTACATTGCATATTGATGTGGCGTTGCCACTAGTCTGCATTGCTGATGTGGCGCGTGCCACTGGTCTTCATTGATGATGTTGCGCTCGCCAGCTGGCTCGACTGCTGACGTGGCATTGTCCACTCTATCTACATGAGCTGACTGGTTGTGAGGAGCCGGTCATTGGAGGATCATCTTGAGCACCTTCGACGAGTGTTGGAGACGCTTAGCGGCGTAAAGTACAAAGCCATCTACGGCAAGTGCGAATTTGTCCAGAAAGAGCTGGAATACTTGGGCCATTTTGTCACATCAGAGGGCATCAGTCCGTTGTCAGACAAGATTCAAGTCATCCAAGAATGGTCGGAGCCGCGGAACGTCACGGATGTTCGTTTGTTTCTTGGCCTTGCCGGCTACTACCAACGTATTATCAAGGGATACTCGAAGATCTCGCCCTATTTGACCAAGCTTCAATGCGAGGATCTACCGTTTGACTTCGGGGAGGATGCGCGGGAATTATATTGGGTTTCAAAGCCGTGCGATTATCTGCGGAGGTCTTGCGCATATACGACCCGCTATTTTCAACGAGCGTCACTGCGGATGCTTCCGGCTATGGCATTGGTGTCGTCCTGGAGCAACACGATGGTGGCGACAGGCACCCGGTCGAGTACTTCAGCAAGAAAGTGCCCGTCATGCACTCCATTGATGATGCACGCAAGGAGGAGCTCCTCGCCTTCGTCCACGAGCTCAAGCGGTGGCGACACTTCCTCCTTGGTCGAAGTCAATTCCGATGGGTAACGGACAACAATCCGTTGGTCTTTTACCCAAGACACCGTCAACAGCACCATCGCCTGATGGATGGCTTTCATCGACCAGTTCGACTTCTTTCCCGATCACATTCCGGGGAAGTTAAAACGTTTTGCGGATGCTCTTTCACGGCGTCCGGATCATTGTGCCGCGGTCTATTCAACCTTCGAGATCGATGACGACCTGCGGGACAACTTCATCCGCAGCTACCAAGCCGACCCCGAGTTTCGCGACAAGTATGCGAATTGCTCCTCTCCTAATCCGGTGCATTCTCACGACCGGATCCAAGAGGGGTACTTGCTTGTCCACACGCGGGAGGACCTTCTTTGCGTGCCGTGTGACTCTCACTTGCGTACACGGCCTCTTCGCGAGTTCCACGACACTCCTGCCACCGAACACTTTGGAGTCAATCGCACGATTGGCCCTGGAGAAAGATTTCTTTTATATTGGTAATAATTTTGGAATCGACATCTTCATGTGTTTGTTGTATCTCGGTTTGGCTTCTCACGTGTGAACTCTCGTGTGAATGTCCATTGATGGATGTGAGGTGCAACTTGATGAGTGCTTGGTTCATTTCAGTGGTATCGGAGCTGGTTTCAATTGGATCCACTTGGAGTGAGGGGCTCGCAAGGAAGAAGGCCGGCGAACGTTATATATAAAAGAAAAGATTAGGGTTTGACTGCGAATTGAGGGCGGAAGTTGTCGGGCATAACTACGATACTGGAGCTTCACCAATGGGGCGTTGAAGACTAATGAAGTGCTTTTTTCCCTGGCCTTATCAATTTTGCATTTCTTTCTGCTGTGATTGGTACCTTCCCACATACTTTCGTGCTGACCTCTGCTACAAGTAGATTTTTGTTGATGTCATTTCATCATTTGAGTCAGTCGTCACACTTATTATCGTCAGTTTGATCTGTTTGTTGATTGGTGAGTCAAAGACCGATCTCTCTTGGAGGAAAGGCTCCTCCCGTTTGTGGGGAAAGTGGTTAGGGTTGTTGGCCTACCTGGGCGCATAGGTACCCAGTGGGACCCTAGTCTCCTGAGAGTGAAACTTTCGTGTGCGCTGTAGGTTGGTCTAGGGTCGGAACTCACCAACTGGATGTATCTTTAGGCAAAGTAAGAAGCACGGGCAAGAGCTTCAGGCGCTCGTAAAACAACTCGTCTCGCCCTAAGACCGGTACTGGCCGGCTAGTGATGCAGTGAGGAGTTCTAGAGGTCAGTAGAGATTCGATAGTTGGCTAGCGCGCTGGGAAAGTAGGGGTGAGACATAAGGTCCACCTTGGAAGGAAGCTAGGGACATCGTCCAAGGACCGGTATTGATCGGTTGGCGATCCATCTGGTGGTAGTTATACTCGAACCCAGTGGCACACAGTGAGGAATCTGGCTTACGTGTTGAGAGCAATGCTTCAGAATGGTGGGTACGACGTTCTGTTTGCGTCATTAAATAATTCTTGAGGCTTGTGCTGGCTGACGTTTAACTGTCGGTTGCCCACCAACTGTTAGGAGAGGTATAGTGCCAGAAGTGCGAAGGGAAGTAAGTAGATGAGTTAGACCCTGATTTAGGTTTGGATTAGTGTAAGTAATGAGGACTGCTACGTATTGAGTAGGTCTTAAGTGGTGAGGAGGAGTCAATTTACCTGTTCTGACCCTCGCCATGGACGACTACCGATGTTCGGCGTCTTGGCCCTATCTGCGATATGGGGGCCCATACTCCGTTTTGAGGACTGCTATGTATTGAGGAATAGGTTTAAGTGGTGAGGAGGTGGAATCAATTTACCTGTGTTGACCCTCGCCATGGACGAGTACCGATGTTCGACATCTTGGCCCTGTCCGTGATATGGGGGCCCATACTCTGTTTTCTCGTCCCACTTGGATTCACCCGGACCTTTGGAATGCATGCCGTGAGCTGATCCGGAGAAAAAGAGACTGGAAAAGGAGAGAATGGAATTGGAGGAGAAATTAAGGGAAATCCAAGAC
>BFEA01000085.1:820291-822791 GCA_003427395.1 Chara braunii
CAAGTCTGGATCCAATGTCGTCAAGTCTCCAGTCACAACTCTGTCTCTCTCTGTCGTAGTCGGAGAAGTCAGGTGGCGAGAGGGTGAGAAGAGAAGGTGGACTTAGAAGAGGAAGAAGAAGAACTCTCTCTCTCTCTCTGTGTCCAGTACTAACCTGTGAAGTTGGCGCCTTGATGCAGGTACCGCGATGATGGAGCTGGAGCGATGGCGCCACAGGTAAGTAACACTGGCCTCCGCCAGTCTCTCTCCCACTCTGCGATATACTACCTACCAGCGCCCAGCGCTGAAGACTACAGCTACAGCTATGGCGCCCAGCGCCGAAGGCTACAGCTTGCGCTACCACTACTGCCTAGCGCTGAAGACTACTGCAGCGCTCCTCCTGAGTGCTGCGGACGAATCCAGAAGACTACCTCTGCCTACTGACCTTTTCCTGCAGGGCGGGCCAGTCCTTTATAGTGCTGGCCCGTGCAGGAGGCTGGCCGTGCCAATGCCTCCCTGGCCTAGACCCTGCGGAAGCTTCCAGGCAAGAGCCTGGAAGTTCCCTGAAGTTTCCCTGTAGGTAAACAGGCTGGGGCCTGTAGGCCCTGTCAGAAGGAAGCTTCCAGGCAAGAGCCTGGAAGTTTTCCTGTAGGGAAACAGGCTGGGGCCTGTAGGCCCTGTCAGAAGGAAGCTTCCAGGCAAGAGCCTGGAAGTTTCCGGGACGGGCCCTGCAGGGCCCGTGTGGCTGCACAGTATGCCACAGCACCCCTCACCCAAGGACCTCCCCGCCACATCTCGGCTTGGGCGCAGGAAGCCCAGCTATGGCTGCCCATGTACACACGGCACCCATGCAGCGTCCTCAACCAGTGCTCCAGCGCCAAGCAGCCTGCGATCCAGCAGCGCTTCCATGTCCAGCCAGCCAGCAAGAATGAGGAAGTGCCTGGCAGCACTTCCTTTTGTGCTGAAGCTGGCTGGCTGGTCAAGGCAGCATCTGGACTGCTCAGCCTGTGTCCGAGTAGCTGCACCCAGGGCCCTTCCAGAATGTGACCTAGGCCTCAGAACATTCTGGGCCTCAGCATCTTGCAACGGACCGGGACTACCATTTGGTAGCAGGATGCTGCATGCAGCAACCAACCCGTGCGTCCTCTTTGCTCTCATCGGCAGCTTGGCCTTACACCGCGTCATGCTTTCAGAGACCCTACTTCAATTAGGGCGGGCACTGCTATTTTTCAGCAGGAGCATGGGCCTGTTTCATCCAGGGCCGAGGGCCTCATGCCTGGTGGGCTCATACTGGTGGTGAACACTTGATGGAACTGTGGCCAGGCTTGATTATTTTAGCTCTCTCTGCTGTTGTCACTGTTGTTGTTGGATGTACAGTAGCTGGTGAATGTTGATGGATTTGCAATGTCTGGTGAAGGATGCTTGTGCTCCACTCAGGATTCTGCTGTCTTTGCCAATAACTGGATTTCATGTAATTATAATGAATGGAGAAGAGAGGAGGATGGGGGCTGATGCTTTGATCTGTGTTGCTTCACAGATAAAGAATGTCCGGAAGGCAAGCTTTCTCAGTGCGACTGTACTTAAGGTGAGGCTACAGCATTGTTCTGTATGTATTAAATATGCTGTCTGACTGTCACTCGAGTCTGCACAACACGTTTTGCTAGCTGCAATGAACTTATCTCCTCCACGAAACTGTGAGTGGCAGGCTGTTTGCCAGTGTTCCTTGTGTCATGTCTCCAACAGATTGGCAATGTTGAGTTTTTATTTCCGTCTTGTCTCCATTTACGTTGCTTGTTTCCTTCATGGTATTTGCTTGTCCACATCTGTAGATATGGTCACAGGCATTGCAGGGATCGAGTGAATCTCCTTTTTTTTTTTTGAAGTGAATGTCGTGTCGGTTTTCAGGAATTGCTTTTTCCTGACGATTACCTGTGTGCATCTTCAGTTGTGATCTTGATGGCCTGCATCCTGAGTCTATGCTCCTCCTTCGCCATATAACGCTCGTGGTGGCATTGTTGTGGGGATTCTTCACACTCTAGGGATGGTGTAAATCGTCTTGTGACCCGCAAAGTACTTAGTATTTCATTGACCTGTCGCGATTCGTATTCCAGCTTTCTGTATATGTGTGTGTCCGTGTGTGTGTGTGTGTGTGTGTGCGTGTGTGTGTGTGTGTGTGTGTGTGTGTGTGAGAGAGAGAGAGAGAGAGGGAGAGAGAGAGAGACAGTTAATCCCCCAAGCACTGAAAAGTGCATTTGGGGATATTTTTTTTCAGTTTCATTTCTCTACCGTGGTTGCATCCCTGCCGACCGCCGACCAGCAGGGCCGAAACAACCATCCACTAATTGTTTTTCAGATCTGAGTTGGAAGCTGTACTGCGCTTGCTGAGTACTACAGCCCAAATCCACTGTTTTTTTGGGGATGGGGGGGTTTGGGGGAGCGGTGTATAGGGGGATATAGGAGGGTGTTGGGGGCGGTTTGTGGGTGTTTGGGGGGTGTATGGGGGTACTTGGGGTTGTTATTG
>BFEA01000085.1:825291-832408 GCA_003427395.1 Chara braunii
CAGACTCGAAGGGCCAATGCATAGCTAGATTGTCATATATACTTTGCCACTCTTTGGCTATGGTATATGCTGCCAAATTCAAGCTTCGCTCACGGGCTAAGGTCTTTGCTATAGCAGGCAAAGATTTAAAGAAACCACGCAATGGCTGGTAACCAGGTTCCGAAATCCAGGCCCCCAGCTCGCTCTTTCGAGCCACATTTCTTTGTAGAGGCTCGCTCGATCAGAAAGGTCTGGCCAGATTTCTCATTAATATCCCGCTCCCTCCAGCCAACCAATGCACTGTTATTTCCAGAAATCCCAACCACGTTATCAACATGCATGGACCAACTAAGAAGAGAGTTTCAACAAGTAAGGGAGACTTCTTCTTCCTCCCAACCTCAAGCTCACAGCTATGGCCCAGGCCTGCGCCCAACCTATCAAGCCCATCAAGCGCCACCTGCCCTCCTGAACCTGACATGCCACTCAGCAGTCCAAACTCGATGCCCGCTGCAGACGAAGTGTCCGCTCAACAGTGCAGGGTAGCTCCCAGGACGAGGAAGAAGAGCACCAGACGTTGATGAATAAGGTGATGTCGGCCACTTGGACATACACTTGCAAGAGGGGTTTCGATGGCGACCCTGTCTATCCCCAACAGCACAGGTAAGAGGAGGCGCTTCGCATTGCTCAGGGCCTGATGCCCAGTGCAGTCACAACACGAGCCAGGAAGCCGCAGCTATGGAGGACAACCCTAGCAGCATGAAGATGATGCCGCAAGTGAAATAACGCAGCCCTCAAACCACACGTGACCTCCAGCAGCACTTCGTGGAAACAAATGAGGAGACGCAACCTGTTTTTCCTTGCCCTCGACACTTTTGTAGACTGCTGTATTCCCTAACTCGACAGCCTACAGCCTACGGACGACAGCCTATAGCCTAGGACGGAATCTAGACCTAAAATTGGCAAAAGGGGAGGAACGAAACGACCTACAGCTCAAGGGCAGAAAGCTCAAAACCGAGGGACCTAGTGGTATTACAGCTTGTCTACAAAGGCTACTCCAAACATATTAGGGATCAAGCGCAGTTGGCCTCACGCAAAAAAAACACAGCAAACAAAACAGGTCACGGGATCGAATCCCGAAGAGCTCAAAACCAGGCAACATCAAACGATGTTAGTGTACAGCCCACATGCCACTGCAGTTCATTCCATTCCTCCCCTCCCGGGGAGCGAGGACCCCAAGCTAGGAGTGTCCACGAGGAGAACGTCTGAGGGGTTGCCCTTTCTGTTCAGCCTCATAGACGCACACCACTGAATTTGCAGACTTGAGAACTTCCTTGATTGTGAACCATCGGGCCTCTGTGTGAGGTTGGAAAAGGAACTTAACAACGTATTCACAGTTGGGGCCTGTGCCCCACTGATCCTGTATGCTCTCGATTTCATATCCCTTGCCAGGGAAAGGAGGTTGAAACCGGGGTGGCCTGTCAATCAATCCATCGGCAGGAGTGAAAGGCAGCAATTTTTTCGGCATGGAAGATAGGTCTTGATATGAGACCGTACCGCAAGTACGTAGGAAGGTCCAAATGGATCCGCCCCACAGTATCAGGCACCTGCCATGGGCCGTAGTAAACAGGCAACAAATATCTTGAGAGGTCATGTCCAGTTTGGAATGCAGGTAGTCTTTATAGAAAGACTGTCAATCATTGCAGCATAATCTGGGGTCTCTGTCACGGACAATGGAGGATGGGCACCCATGGACATTCACCCACCTCTCACAGAAAAGCTCTCTGACCACAGGTACTTCGGCCTTAAAAGGTAAGGGGATAAACTCAACATACTTAGAGAATCTATCGATACAGACCATTACCTGTCTCATCCCACGTGGCGTGGTCTAGCCCAAATCTGTGAAGTCAATGGACACAGACTCGCTTGGACCCTCAGGGGTAGGTAGAGGTTTGAGTAGACCGATTGGAGGCCGCCAGGTCAGGGGTAGGTAGAGGTTTGAGTAGTCCGATTGGAGGCCGCCTGTGGACCTTGTTCCTCTGGCACAACTCGCAGGTCTCCAAGTAATGCAGGATAGTCCTTCATCTTAGACCAATAGAAGCGTTGGACAGGGCGGCATACGTCTTTAGGAACCCAAATTGACCGTGAGCATCATGACTCTTTGAAATTGTAGTAGTGTATTTTGCAATCATTAGGGATACACAAATGTCCTTCCCCCTCGCTAATTCTGTACAGCAAGCCTGAAGTCAAGGCATAGCCTGACTCAGAATTGGGGTCAGTGTGTAGATTCCTAAGGATGGGGCCAAAGACTGGGTCCTTAGGCAACATATCAGCGATGGCTTGTCTGGTGGAATCAGCGAAGGAGTAAGTATCAACAATGGCAGCAAATGAATCAGGTCTACGTGACAATGCATCAGCAACCCTGTTATAGCATCCCTTCTTGTGCTTCAGTCAAAGTCAAATCCGTCAATGAATCTAATTTACCTTGCCAGTTTATAATTTAACTCACCTTGGGTCTTCATCCACAGTAGAGTGGAGTGATCAGAATAGATCTTGAAATGTCTCCCAAGCAAGAACTGTTTCTACTGTTTGAGGACACAAACGAGAGCATACCGTTCGTTTTGATAAGAAGATGCCTGAATTCTATGCACCTTTATCTTCTCTAACTCATGAACTCCACCGGCTTCAAACCAATCCCATCATCTTGCTGAAGGATTGCACCGATGCCATATTGACTTGCATATGTGGGTAGCACAAATGGCAAGGGAGGGTCAGGCAGTTCCAGCACAGGTGCTTGGGTGAGTGTTTTCTTCAATCTGGAGAAAGCTAATTGACAGGCGGCTGCCCACCTGAAGGGCACATCCGTAGCTAGCAGATTTGTCAGGGGTGTAGCAATAGCAAGAGGTTGACCAAAAATCTGATGTTCCTCACAGTCCGTGGTTGTAGCCATTCCCTGACAACAATCACTTCAGAGGCATCAGGGGGTAGACCATCTGCAAAAATCAGATGACCTAAGTTTAAAACAGAGGAAACACCGACTGATGATTTCTCTTTGTTCAAAGTATACTTATGTTCTCTTAGGACCTGCAGAACTTTCCTGAGGTGGTTTGCATGTTCCTTGGCATATTTGCTGCACACCAGAATGTCATCTAGGTAGCCATTCCCTGACAGCAACCACTTCAGAGGCATCAGGGGGTAGACCATCTGCAAAAATCAGATGACCTAAGTTTAAAACAGAGGAAACACCAAATGATTATTTCTCTTTGTTCAGAGTATACTTATGTTCTCTCAGGACCTGCAGAACTTTCCTGAGGTGGTTTGCATGTTCCTTGGCATCTTTGCTGCACACCAGAATGTCATCTAGGTACACAACAACAAAGTGGTCAAAGGTTTAAAAATCCTATTCATTTTAGTTTGGAATGTCCCACAAACCAAAAGGCATGACCCCAAGAACTCATAGGTGCCATACCGGGTCTTGAAGGTTCTCTTGTGTACATCCTCTTCAACCATTTCGATGTGATGATACCTTGATTTCATATCAATTTTGTTGAAGACTTTGCAGCCTTGCACCATGTCCAACAAGTCATCGATCATAGGCAAGGGCTCAAAGCTCTTCCTAGTGATCTTGTTCAGGCCTTTGTAGTCAATGCACATCGTGAGCTCACCATTTCCTTTTGGAAGAAAGAGAATTGGTGCCTCATACTCGGTTGTTTCCACCCTTTCTCAGTTAGGAGCTAGGTGTGATCCACCCTGTCTGAGTTAAGAACTCAAGTTGTTTCCTTAACTCGTCCAATTCAGCAGGGTACATTCTGTAGACTCTTCCTTTGGGAGGGGTAGAGTCAGGCAAAGTCTAAATGTGGTGCTTGGTCTGCCTATGGACAAGTCCAGTCGGCTCCTGAGCCAAATGAGATAACTCATCAACCGGCTCCTAAGCCAAATGAGAAAACTCATCAACCACTTGTTGAACAACTTAGGATGGTGATCAACAACTAAGACACATTGTCTTACCTCCCCCTGTGGCTTCTTCAATTGGATACTGGGCGGAACCCAGTTCATGGAAGGGTTAGTGGCCCCATACCACTTCATCCACTGGACCATATCAAAAGGGAGATGGGGAAAAACATAGAAGTTCAAACACTGTTTGATTTCCCCTTTGTCATCAAAGGTGACTGACACAGCCTTGTTGACCTACTTGACTGAGGCAGACTCGAGATTGCCCACCTGAATCTCCAAAGGGTGCTCAAGATCTGTAACCTTGATACCCAAGTGGAGTTTTTGAACTCCATTCTGAGAGATGAAGTTCTTGGTTGCTCCACAGTCAAGCAGGGCTTTGATCCTCGTTCTGTTGATTTGGGGCTTGAGCATGATTAGTTTTGATCTCTTCTTTCTCTTCTCTTTCAGTCTGAGATTAAGAGAACAGAGTTTGTCAAGCTCCTCCTCAAATGAGGGCTCATCAATAAAGGGTTGAATGTATGAGTACATTGAGTCCCCTGCGACCTCAAAAAATTTAGGCTCAACAACTCATTCATCCCTCGATAGAGATGGCTTCAGTTCAGCAGGACTAGTTGCAATCTATGCGTGCTTGTCTACTTTTTTGAATGGCTGCAATTGTTGTGGTTCAACTTGGGGCAATCCTTGACATAGTGGTTGCCCTCACACCTCAGACAGACTCCCCTGTCCTTCCTCTTCTGTTAGACGCCCTCCTCTGGGATTCTCAGAACTTTCCAAGGCAAAGAGGAAGCATCCATGGGAGTGACTGGACATTTGGCAAACTTTGGGAGGTTCTCTTGTTGATGAACACTGGGGCGTTTGCCTGATCCCTTAGAACTGGAGGGCTTGCCTCATGTGAGGACTAACAGTGTTTTGGCCAACATCTCAGCAACCTGGTCTGGTGATAGTTTTGCACCCTGGCCAGCTAGGGAGTAGATCATCCCTGGTGAGTGCCTGCAGAGTCATCATCAGACTCCATGGTATACAAACTCCCCTTTCCCTTCCTCCTACTTTGGGAAGAGGGATTGCCTCCCTTCTGGGGAGTGGACTGAACATGGAGTGTAGCCGTCATGTCCAATGTTGCTCTGCCAAAAGATTGTCAGTCCTTGTGTCCTGCAAAATACAGGGTCGTGGTATATTTCTTAGGAGCTGCCTTGATGAACCAAGTCAATTGGTCTCAGTTAGACATCTCCAACCCAGCAGTAGAGGTAAGGCGCTAAAAGTCTGTTATGGTGCTTGGCCAGGGAACCCCTGTACTTCGTCTGGACAAGAATAACCAGCTCATCTGCAGCCTTGCCAACCTTTTCCTTATCTGCGAACTTGCCTCCAGTCCTGCTGCAGCAGCCCAATCTGGCAGTTGTTGCTGAGACTTAGTAGCCTCAGAGGTAGCCCACTTCAACCCTAACCCACCCAAGAGGGCCACAATGGACTTTACCTTGTTAGCCTCTAGGCAGATGAATCCCCTAAGAAAGGACTTCATAAAAGCGATCCAATCTGACACATCCACTTTAGGGTCATCCCTAGTAAATTTGTCAGGTTGCGTCATCTTGGGGAATCGTTGTTCCTGCGGGCCAGAAGTGCCAGCATCTAGTCTTATTTCCTCAAGGGCTAATGGGCCCTCCTTTTGGAGAATCGGGGGGCGTTGCACCTGAAGTGGGGACCGATTTGGGTTTGGGTGATTGAGAGGGAGTAGATGTAGGAGACGAAGTAGGGGTTGACGAACTTTTTCTGATCAGATCAAGGGTTTCTATAATGGAACTCACTTCAACCGGAGTCACACGGTCTTCCACCGCAGATGCCCGGTCCATCCAGGCGGTGAGGGCATCTCTAACTGCAGTGAATTCCAAGCGGATTCACTCAACCAACTTCCTTTTGGTGTCACTAAATCTATCATCAGATTCAGCGGCCAAGAAGTGCTCTGCCAGCACTGCCCGTCTGGCTGCATCTTGAGACTTTGTCTCCTTCTGCCTTCTCTCTATTAAGCCGCTCAATCCGCTTACGGGTTTCTTTTGCGGCCTTCTCCTCTCTCTCAATGTCTATTTC
The DNA here is from genome assembly GCA_003427395.1 of Chara braunii. Taxonomy (NCBI): domain Eukaryota; kingdom Viridiplantae; phylum Streptophyta; class Charophyceae; order Charales; family Characeae; genus Chara; species Chara braunii. Next base: position 831,301 of record BFEA01000085.1, read on the forward strand.
AATGCTTGTCTTGGGGACTGCAGGGCCTTTGCCCTTGTCATCCCCAGGCCCACCTGAGCTTGCGATGTCCAAATTCAGATTAGTGTCCACACATAAAACAAACAAAACTAATCGGAATCTAATTGTGTCGTTTACTCACAAACAGAAAGGGTTTGAACAAATGGCAGATTAGTGTTTTGTTATGACCCGGACCAATTGCGAAGTACAAATTCACCAATAAAGCACAATGCTGCCCAATTGCAAAAGAAATGAATGAACTTGAGAGGATTGAGAGGATAAGAAGAAGAAGAAGTAGTAGTAGGAAGGAAGAAGATGAAGTACACCAGCAAAGAACCAATGTCAAAGCACTTCTCCTTCGCTCAACTTCTCAACTCCATATGTCCCCCTCTCTTATATTCAAACAAGAATTATTACAACAATGCTGACCAGCTGATCCAGAATAAAGTCCAAGGTCCTCTTCTACAGCTGACTACTGTTGAGGTCCTCCATAGCCATGGCCGCCTCTCCCTTCTTCTTCCTTGGAGGCCGAGGCTATGGCGGACTACTGCAGGTCACCGTGATGTCCAGAGGACAACACAGAACAGCTATGGCTGTCCCGCACACACCACCATGCTCCGAACCACCTTGAAGTTACTCGGTATGGCTCCCCTCCCTCAGAGGGGTCTTCTTTGCTGCTGCGCTTGACCAAGATGAAGATGGCTACCACCATAGTCAGGTAGGTACCCCGGCTCCTTCTCCCTCCTCCTTCTTCCTTCTTCTTCTTCTTCTTCCTCCTTCTTCTTCTTCCTCCTTCTTCTTCTTTTTCCTCCTTCTTCTTCTTCTTCCTCCTTCTTCTTCTTCTTCCTCCTTCTTCTTCTTCTTCCTCCCACCAGCGCTGCTCCGCTGCCTCTCTCTAGCGCAGCTTGCCTAGCGCTGCTCTGGGCGCCGCTCCAAATGCYGACCTCCAACCGCTGGACCGACAAATGAGGCGGAGCTCCTTGCTCCGCCCACTGATATAGCGGCCTGGTTGCCTCTTGGGCGGTGACTTCCAGGCCGCTCGGCCTCCCAAGCAACCGGTGTGCCTCCGCTTTCGGAGGGAAACATCATTGCAGACCCTGAAACATCCCGC
>BFEA01000085.1:845498-866754 GCA_003427395.1 Chara braunii
TGGCTGGGCTATGGCGCTGCCCTTGGCAGCGCCCTCCTCCTCTGCACGGCCGCACGTGCTGCACCTCGCCTCCCAGCGCTAGCAGCAGCCCACGAGCCTCTGCTCAAGCAGCGCTGCCGCCAGCGTGCGAGTGCCTGAATGAGGCTGCCTGGCCAGAGCTCTTTCCTTTATGGAAAAGAGCTGGCCAGCTCTCGCAGCCTGGCTGGGCTGGCCTGGGCCCCAGCAGCTTCCGGAAGGCCCCAAGATGCTGTCTGGATGCAGCAGCTACTGGGCTGCTGGGCCTCGTTCGGTTGGGAGCCCAACTGTCTCTGTATGAGGCTGCAAATTTCGCCCAGGTCCTGCATTCTTTGGAAAGGCCCGGTAGGCCGTGGAAATGTGTTCGGTACTCGGCCTGTGTTTCTTTCAACCAACTGGTGCGTCGCAACTGCCTGGACCCCGAATATGAAATTGAGGGAAGAGGGCCTCTTGCAAAAAGCCAGGCCCGCCTTCACTTAGGGCGGGCACCTCCGCCTTCACTTAGGGCGGGTAAGGCTGCAGATGGGGCCCAGTAGGCCTACCGAGGACACTGATCCTCGCAACACGCCGCAATTTAACCAAGACTAAACTAATCTCCGATCGGATCCTTATAGGATCTTCCTCGGAACAACAACACTAGTTAGCATGGCAAAAAAAACATTGGGTTCATGCAGGAAAAAAAAATAAACTAAAAGGGGCAATGACTCAGTTTGCAAAAAATTAAAACCGCAGTTTGCAGGCTGTGGACCAGGAGACTGACTAACAGGGCTTTATTAGACTGTCGACACAGATTCACTATACGGATTGTTCTGACACAACTGACAGACCCATTTGGACTGATAACCTGGGACTGGACTGACACCAGATCTGACACGACAGACCGGGACAATACAGACAGATAGAAGAGGGACCGCAAACACAGCCTATGCGTAGGCTCAAGACTCACAGTCAACTGCAGGTGGAAGTCAGATGGGACGGTCAAACCGTTGGTGGCCTACTGACGACGCTTAGAGTGACAAACTAACAGATTCACTGACCTCGACGTAGGCAGCAAATTGACAGACCTGACAGACCAGTTCTGACAGACTGACGGACTGATGGCCGACGGACAGGTGGTCGGAACGAATTCGCTCGATCAAGGTCTTCATTGGAGACCGCCGCTGGTCAACTGTGACCGAAGTACAGGAACCTGGCTGACTTATTGTGTGTCAACGTTCAAAGACTCCTAACTGAATCCACGTTGAAGTTCCAATCAATCTTCGCAAACAAATTGCCGACGATTTTCCGCAAATTGATATCCCCTAGAGGGTTTGCAAAACTGGTGCCCGGCCAAGCAGGCAGAGCCTGCCACTTTGAGGGTTGTCGTGCCCTCACGTCGCCGACAGACTAATTGGGGTTGATGTCGTAATTAGTGTCGGCGTCGACTCGACCGGGTGACCTCTTTTTTTTTTTTCTTTTCCTTTCTCGCTAAACGCGCATTAGAAGTGGGCTGTTGTCTTCTTCTCTCTCCTTTTTTTTTTCTTTTCCTTTCTCGCCGACTCGACCGTAATTAGTGTCGGCGCCGACTCGACGTATTCAGTGTATTGATTGATGAGGTGGCGAGGAGGAGGAGGAACCCGAAGTAGAAGTGGGCTGTTGTCTTCTTCTCTCTCCTTTGGTTATTCTCCCTCTCTCCTCCTTCGTCTGTGTATGATTCTCACCTCATTCTATCATTACACATATTACGAATGTTTGTCATTTCATCAGCAGATCGATAATCATAGGGACTGGTAATGTTGACGAGTATCATCACGTCTGGGCTCATTGCAATATAATTGAAATTACTTAATTCTCATTGATATTCTGCTCCCTCCAGCCAATCAATGCACAGTTATTTCCAAAAATTCCAACCACGTTATTAACATGCACGAACCAACTAAGAAGAGAGTTTCAAGAAGTGAGGAGAGAAGGTTAACAACAATCGTATTTTTCATCACCACTTCAGGACACCCTTCACCACTTCAGGATGCTACCTGCCTAAGCAGGTGGTTTTCAGGGTCTTCAAACCTTTCACCACTTCAGGACCATTTACGATTTTCAGACTGCCCAAAACTCTCAATTCACCACTTCAGGATGCAGCCTGCCTAAACAGGTGGTTTTCAAGGTCTTCGGACCTTTCACCACTTCAGGACCATTCATGATTTTCAGACTGCCCAAAACTCTCACTTCAGAATTTTCATTCCTGAATTTTCAGCTACCTGTTAACCGCTTGCGAGATCTCTTCTTCCTCCCAAACTCAAGCTCACAGCTATGGCGCAGGCCTGCACCCAACCTATCAAACCCATCAAGCGCCACCAACCCTCCTGAACCCGACACGCCACTCAACAGTCCAAATTCGATGCCCACTTCAGATGAATTGTCCGCTCAACAGGGCAGGGTAGCTCCCAGGATGAAGAAGAAGAGCACCAGCGCTTGATGAAGAAGGAGATGGCTGCCACTTGGACAAACACTTGCAAGAAGGGTTTCGATGGCGACCCTGCCTATCCCCAACAGCACCAGGTAAGAGGAGGCGCCTATCATTGCTCAGGGCCTGATGCCCAGCGCAGTCACAACACGAGCCAGGAAGCCCTAGCTATGGAGGAAGTGCCCTAGCAGCATGAAGATGATGCCGTATGTGAAATAACACAGCCCCCAAACAGCATGCGACGTCCAGCAGCACTTCGTGGAAACAAATGAGGAGACAGAACCTGTTTTTCCTTGCCCTCGACACTTTTGTAGACTCCTGTTTTCCCTGACTCGACAGCCTACAACCTAGGGACGACAGTCTATAGCCTAGGATGGAATCTAGACCTAAAATTGGCAAAAGGGAGGACAGAAACGACCTACAACTCGAGGGCAGAAAGGGCAAAACAGAATTGGGTTAGTCATTGGTATTCTACCATTCTGCTGCGCTGTCTTGTACTACGTGAGGGAGGTCAGTCCCGGTCAGGTCAGGACTTATATCCAAGTCTTCCACTGCAGTACAAAGCACCATTTTTGTATGTATCAAGATGTACACTGCTTGTTGAGATTCTACTGCACTGCATTGTCCATTCAGTCCTTTTTATCACATTGCGGATCCTTGGCTATGTATGTACATCGCCCAACTGGGCATGCAACAGAGAGAGAGAGAGAGGGACCATTCTAACTAACTGCCCCCTCCCCCTTCCAAAAAAACACGATCACGTGTAGTATGTGCTCCAATCAGTTTCATATCTGATCCATGGTCCATTCAGACCCTGTTTAAGTTTAAAGAAAAACAATGCATGCACGCACGAGCGAGATAGAGAAAGAGAGAGAGACCCCAATCTAACTAGCAACGCATCCTGCTCCCGCCCTCCCCCCCACGATCAAGTGTAGTATATGCTCCGATCAGCTTCATATCTGATCTGTGGTCCATCGAGACCTTCTGAAAAAAAGTAAAATAAAATTGCACGTACGTGCGCACCAGAGAGAGAGAGAGGGAGAGAGAGAGAGACTTTTAACTACGTTCCCCCCCTTCCCTTCCCCCCGCACGATGAAGTGTGGAATCTGCTCCATGGTCCATCGAGATCCTGAAAGCACTAGTACCTCCGAGCCTATTTTCGACAAGTACTGGTCTACCTCCAAACTTTCAGGAGGCCGAGCCCGCCGTTGATAAATCTGATCGGCGATCGTCGTTTCATTTCGACCTCCTGAAAGGTTGGAGGCCGAGTATTTTCGAACCGACATAGTGGTTAAAAAAAAAAAAAAAACCTGACGTGTGGGGTATGCACGAGAGAGAGAGAGAGAGGGAGGGAGAGACCCCAATCTATCCCACCCCCACCCCCAACGATGTAGTATCTGCTCTGATCAGTTTCAAATATGATCTGTGGTCAATCGAGACACTTTTTAAAAGAAGGAAAAAGGAAAGTGGATGCGAGCACATGAGAGAGAGAGAGAGAGAGAGAGAGAGAGAGAGAGAGAGAGAGAGAGAGACCAATCTAATCAGTTGAAAATCTGATCTGTGGTCCGTTGTACATTCCCCCCCCCGCCCCCCTCCAAACACGATCATGTGTTCCGATCAGTTTCATATCTGAGCGGTGGTCCATTGGGACCCCTTTTTATTTATGAAAAAAAAGAAAGGAAAAACCGTACACAAGCACGCGCATGGGCGCACACATGATCATGAGAGAGAGAGACACCCCAACGTACCCAAATACCGCCCCCCCACCAGCACCACCCTAACAAGTGTAGAATCTGTTCCAATAAGTTTCATATCTGATCCGTGGTTCATCGCGGCCCCTTTTTTTAGGGGGGAAAAAACGCACGTGTGAGCGCACAGTCGCCCGCACGCGCGCGCGCGCGAGAGAGAGAGAGGGACTGCATCAAACAACAATGCTCAGGTGAGCCTAAACAAGAAGAGCACGGGCGATCGCCCGTGCGCGCGCGTGAGAGAGAGAGAGAGAGAGAGAGAGAGAGAGAGAGAGAGAGAGAGAGAGAGAGAGAGAGAGAGNGAGAGAGAGAGAGAGAGGACTGCATCAACAACAATGCACAGGTGAGCCTAAACAAGAAAAGCACGGGCGATCGCCCGTGCGCGCGCGTGAGAGAGAGAGAGAGAGAGAGAGAGAGAGAGAGAGAGAGAGAGAGATTGCATCAAAACCAATGCACAGGTGAGCCTGAAAACCACCCCGACCCCGCCCTCACCCACTCCCCAACCAACAAACCCCCCACCCATCCTCATTCTAGCACTATTTCCTCCATTGTATTGCGGGTGAAGCCGCAACAGGTAACCTTGTGTATTTTTATTATTTTTGTCCTGTTTTATTTTTGGTCAAGGTCTGTGTGTGCCAAGTCTGGTGTTCGCTGGTGTCTCGGAGATGACTGTTTTGGCAAGCCCTGCAAATCCTGAAAGACTGGAAAGAGTGAATTTTGCATGAAAACACATTTTGCGTTGGGGTTTTAGGCTCCTTTGATCTTTTTTTCCTTTTGTTTTTTTTTGCGGTTGTTTATTTGGAGTCCGCTCTATGGACTGGTGATAAATCTGGTTTAAAAGGTGTGGGGCGTTTTTTATAACGAAAACTTTTTTGGTTACTTGTGGCAGACCCTGAAAAAAACCTGAAAATTTTGGGCCCTGTTAACTGCTTCTCTTGCTTGGGGGCTCAACCTACCGAGTGGAATAGGCTGGCGGTGCAAGACAAAAAGATCTGGTTTCACGCTGTTGCTGGTCGGTTTTCCTTTTAGGGTGCATGGCTCAAATCAGCGTCAGGAAAAAGAGGCTCCAACGTACTGTGGTTTGATCTTGTGGTGTTGAACTGGCTGTGAACTCATGACCTGGTTTTATTGTTCTTGGTTCCTGCAAATGACCTGGTTGTTATTGTTCTTGGTGCATGCAAATCAGCCAGCGGGCCTTGGGGGTACCCATTTCAGATAGTTCAGATAGTCTTAACCCTGTGGAATTGGGTCTTACGCTGTGTTTTCCATTGTACTATGTCGTACAGGAGCACGTCATTCCCAAGTTGGAATGGGTTATCGACAGAGAGAAGAAGATGACTCATGCCGAATTGATGGAAAGGTGAGTGAATCATCTTTGCCTTTTTTTGGTTTTTGTTTTCTTTTTGGTCTGGGTGTGTTATAGCAAGGCATGCAAGGATCAGACCTCGCACATTATGTCAAATCAGCTGGCTGGTTGGTTGTGTGGAAGGGATGACATTTAAGTTTTAAGCCACCAGGACCTGTCGCCAATCCGAGTTCTTTGGATGAACAGTGCTACCAGACCAGAATGGCTTGCAGCATTAGCCAAGAAAGAAAATCGGTGAGCTGCTGGCAGTCCTTTTTTTCCTGGCATGCAGTGCAAAGCTCTGGGTAAAGAGGAGGTACTGCATTCACACTTGTCAACAAGATGGTCTTGGCAACCGACTTCTTGGGTCCCGACTACCGCCAGACCAATGAGCTATTTCCAAGCTGACCCCCAGTTGCGCTGAGCTTCTATTCTATTGCCTGAATGCCGACTGCTATGGATTTCAAATATGGGTCTGCACATAGAGTGCATGGCAAGAGTTGAGCCTTGCTTCTGCCATATCCATTGGGTGAATCATCAGCGTGATGTTTTGGTCTGGCCATGTGAAGTGCTATGTTCTGTCACATGGTTGTTGTGGAAGGATACAAATCAGGGGAGACAGGTAGTATGCTCAAGGCTTCCGAGGTTGTGTTTGCATGTCCAGTCTGTCCAGGGTAAAATCGCTCCAAGAATGTTTTACTGTCTTGACGCAAAAAAAACGTATGTACGCTGTATATGAACCATATTTGTGGCGCACCAGTGCATCAGTGCGGTGTGGGCCAGTGCGCAGTGCGCTGTGCGTTGGAATGAGAGTGCGCGCACTGTGCCCAGTGCAGTCCGCCGAGGGAGGTGCACCCTGTGCGTGGAAAAAAAAAAATTCCCCCACAGAGAGAGAGAGAGAGAGAGACCAAAGGGTCCCCATCACGCCAATTTGAGGGCCCCTACAGGTACCTCGAATGGCTCCTAGAATATATGTGGAGTCATTGAGGACCACTCCTTCAACGAGAAGGATGGGCACGCCATATGTGGAAGAGGTGGGAGCAGACCACCAATATGACGCGGGTCCTAGTTCAGGGCTGTAGCTGGGCAGTTATGGGTCACCAATTCAGCTAGACGCTGTTTGTGTCTCCACGTGATTCTGAGGGCCTCCCTCCACCACTCACCAAACGTATATAACATTAGTAATTTAGTAGAATGAATCGTCTGCTAAAACATGGAATCATACACCGCCATATGCTATGTCTTTTGTGCATGTGGTGAGTAGTGGAGCAGGCCTCACTGAGCGTATTCATAAGAAAACAAAAACAAAAAAAGCGAGAGAGCTACAGGCATCTTCATCGTTAGTTCCTAACCCATAACTGCCGACCTGCAGACCTGAATGCCAATCTGCAGCATATATTGGTTGTCGGCTGGCTGTGTAAAACACATGTTGTGACTTCTGTGAAGCTTTGCGGGGCAGGTCGCTATTGGGCAACTTCCCCCTTCTTGCAAAATTTTCCCACCACTGTGTGGGATTTGCAGAAGGGACGGGGAGGGACAGTTTCCACACCCTGCCTTTGAAAAAAAGTTGGAATGAGCCCTATTTTCATGATTCGCCAAGGGCCTGCGGAAATCGAAATTCTGCAGCCCTTGCCCCAAAATTTTTTTTGATCCGGGGGCGCAGCCGGTTTCTGAACTCGCGTGCTGAGTTTAACATTTTTGCCAAATTGGGGGCCCTAAGAAATTACAAAACCCCTAGGCTACCAGTTGTCTGATTGCAGGTTGTCCTGGCCGGACATCCTGTGTGGAGTTGTCTGGGATCCCGGACAACTCATTTTTCCGTGTTTGGGAGGGAAAAAAAATAAATAATATATTGGTCTGTGTTGCGCATCACCAGGGGACCCCCCCAAAAAAATTTGAGGTCATTCAGAGCAAAAAACAAAAAAAAATGAAAACAGTGCTGGGGCTGGGGGGAATCATCCTGGGAATGTGTGAAAGGCCCGGTGCTGCAGCTGCTGCATATGTGCACACACTGTACGCACACACACTATTTACAACCACACGACAAACACACTTACGCACACTATGTAGTATCTACCCATGCATGCGTGACACACACACAGACACACACACACACACACATGCACATGAAACGGTTTTCACCTTTGCAGTAGCAGATGCAGATATCAGGGCTCGATCCCTGGACCTCACTCACCTGTGTATAGTACCCCGTAGGTTTGTCGTAGGTGTATAGGAGTTAGGTCTCAAATTGTAGATCTGTCAGATAGGGGTCAAGAGTGTTGTAGAGGTCGTAGCTGTAGCCACTCTGAAAGATCAAGGTCGTAGCTGCTACAGTTCTGAGAGGTCAAGGTCGTAGCTGCTACAGAACCCGAAAGGCCAAGTGTGTAGACTTCCGGAAGCTCCGGAAGTGGCCTTTCGGTCTCCGGAGGTCAAGTCTGAGGCAAGTGGGCAAGTGGTGAGCCAAACTGCGTTATGTCGACAATGCGAGTGCATTGAGTTGGCAGTACAAACCCATCAGTCAATGGTACCAGTCCAGCAAGTACCATGAGGGACTGTGTACCATGGGCCGTTGGAAAGGGGCAGACCAGCGTTCAACAGAAGTATAAATCAAGAGGCAGCGCCCAGCCATTCATTCATTCTAGCGGAAGCGGTGCGGAAGTGCTGCTTGGGCGACTTGTGCGAGGTGGTCTGCATGCAAGGGACCCGACTGTCCACACCTTGCCAGAGTGTATCACAATGCATGCCACGTTACCAATCACACAGATTATGAACCATCACACAGCGCAGCTTATATTATCTCCAACACATTATAAGAGTATCTCGAGTTCAAGAGCCAACAGTGCGATATGTCTCTCCCTCTCATTCAACCGCAATGTGAGGCCTGGCTCAAGCGCCACCTCTCAACAACAAGTTAAATGCAGAACAGGTATGTCTCCACCATAGCCAACTTTGTATACCTGCCCCTTCTGTCTCACTCTCTCTCCCTCAAGATCTCTGTCTCAGTTCTCTTCTCTCATCATCCATATCTCTGAGCTTTGAGTGGGCGCCCAGGCGCCAGTCTATTTGCCATCTGTTGTATGCATGCAAGTTGCAGAATGAAATGAGTTTGATTGCACACACGCTCATGGACTCTATCTACACACACACACACACACACACACACACACACACACACACACACACACACACACACACACACACAGACAATACTTGTGCAGGGTGTCAGGGACACATAAACACACGCATGTTGCCCTCATCATCACCTATGACATGCATGCATGTATAGCAACAACAACCAGAATCAAAGATAGCATTGAAAGGTGCGCTGTGAACAACAAACACGAACAATAAAACAGAACGAAGCAGAACACGCGCACTACCACCGTAGCAAGTTCAGAGTGCTCAACACAATAACGAACTGCATGTCTCTGTATCTCTCTCTGTTTCACAATCTTTGTCTCCCACRCAGCATGGTATGAAGACGGCACAAGAATGAGCCACATGACACTGAAGATAACACATGTATCTTTCTCTGTCTCTCTACCACCCTCGCAGCCCACCGACGCAGACACACACACGAATTAAGCAAACTGCACCCCGAAAAAAGACAGGCACACGCCGATGGACACACAAAATGAACCACATCTTGCTACTCCGCGTCATCCTCAGTGTCATGAGAGCCATCCCCATCTCCACCAAAATCTCCACCCCTCAGACGAGCCTCCTCAGCATAGTCACTACCGGACATCTCATCCGAGGTGCTGCCATCATCATTGTGGTCAGGATCGTCATCGAGAACTCGAGAAGAGACTTTTCGTCTCTCCGTCACCTGCCTGAGACCTTGTGCACACACCGCTGACAATGCCACGTCCAGCAGGCAACCGCTCGGAAACATCGGGAGTCTCTGTATCCACATCTGCTAATGCACTCAGCGCCCATGACTGCCGACGCTGTGCATGGCCTTTGCCTGACCCACGTGGGCGGCCTCGAGGGCGACCAGTACTGACTTTCGGTCGTCTGGCAGCTGGCTCACCACCTGCCTCATCCCCCCTCAATTTCCTCTTCCTGCCGGCACGACTCATCTTTGTATTGTCAATGATAACAGACGGTTGTCGTGCAGGAAGCGAGGGCATGCCCAGTGGACTGATCGCACGATTGCCAGTCGCGGGAGTGTTAAACGTCCCACGACACCTGACCAAACTGGAGCCTTGACTCAGCCTAGATGGCCCGGGTGACTGCACAGAACAAGGAGGAGGTTGGTGGGGCATGCGTGCTAGTTTTCCCGACGATGGTGAACAACTCGTCAAGATGGAGCTGTGTATCCCACCCTGCCTTTCATGACTGGACACGGTGTCCAATGCGCCCCTGCCTCCACTAGAGGCTATCTCCCCTTCTCGCTGGCGCTGTGGTGGCTCCCCGACATGTGCGCCAACATCAAGCCGTATAGAGGATTGTGCACCACGAGGGGGCAACGGGGGAATCCCATAAAAGAGCCTCGACTCAATGTGGTCTCTGGTGTAATGCTCTCTTGCGGGTTAACCCTGCCCCTCTCCTTAGTCCTCTCCTCCGCCATCACACCACCCACATCATGCAGCACGCTCTCACCCACCCTTTCAACCACCCTGTCGTGGCCCAATCGTTGATCCACACAGACATCCACCCTGACGTGGAGCCTCTGCTCAGCCCTCTGCTCCAGTCTACAATCTCTAGACATGTGTGCCCTTTGCTCTGTCCTCTGCTCCACCGATGCCTCCACCCTGTCTCCCAGTCTCTGCTCGGCCCTCTGCTCCACCGTTGGTGTAACGGCATCCCCGACCCTCGGCTCCACGCTCCGACCCGCTTTGTGGTATGCACCGTCCCCGACCGTCTGCTGAACACTCTGCTCCAACGTTGACTGTGCACCCTCCTCTCGCCTTTCTTGAACTGTGTCATCGACGGCGCAGTCCACCCTTTGATGCACTGTTTGCACCACAGTTTGTGTCGCCCTCGGATGATCAGCGACCTGCTTTGCCACCTGCTCCACCGTGTTGGTGTCCTCCGTCCTCTGTTGCGGCCTGTCGACCACACTCTGGTCGATCGTCTGGTGCACCCTTTGCTCTGTCCTCTGCTCCGCCCTCTGCTCCGACCCATGCTGAACACCTGCACTTTGAGATCCCTCGCTTCGACGCTCATGGTCAATGGCACTGCCGGACGCTGTCCCTGCACAGGCATGCGCCTCTACGATTGTGGTCTTGCCAATCACCGTTGCCCCTTGATGAGATGACTCGGCACGATCATAGGTTTGAGAAGCGGAGCCTTGTGTGGACCCTGTCGCCCTTGCCTCTCGTAGTGGTATCGATCCATGAACGCCGTCATAGGAGCGATCTATGTCCTGCTCAGCATCCTCACTGGCCAACAACCCCTCAACATCGGTCTGACCTCCCACCCTCTCCCGTAGGGTCCTCAGTGTGCGGAAAGTGCCGGCCACGTATGCGTCGAAGTCCTCATGAGGGTCTAGCCCCGCCCAGTCATCGAGGACATCATGCTGGTCCTCGGCAAGGGTCTTCCCTTTGTCCCTCTCTTGCTGCATGTGCTCCGCCATCTCACGATGCATCCACACGGCATCCGCCCAAGGGCCAGGCTCATAATGATCGTCGACATAGCGAGATGCAGATGTGATGCGATCACGACCGTCGTTATGACGGTTTGCTCGAGCGGCTGCCTCCCACTCCTCCTCGTCCGATCGACAGGCAAGACACTCCATCGTCCACGTCCTCGGGGGATCCTCAACCATGTCGGCCCACATGTCGATGTAGCGACTCTCAGGCCTTCTGCTAGCGCTGAGAAGCTGCATGTTCCAATGAATGAACACGAGCTTCTCCACACTCGCGGCGGAGAGGTTGTTGCGCCTCTTTGTGTGAATGAAATCATGAGTGGCCCAATTGCGTTCACAAGGACTCGCTGTGGACCACATGCCGAGCACCTTCTTTGCTATTGCCTGCAACCTCGGGTGACCGCCTCCTTGAAGCTGCCACCACAATGCTGGGTGCATCGTCTTGCTGGCAGCGTTTCGAACAGCAACCTCGTCCCACCAATGAGGACCGTCCACCGGCCAATACCGAGGATCATCACTATGGAAGGTCCATAAATCCTCCCACAAGTCTCCCAGCGCCTTTGACTCCCAACCTCCACCCAACATACGAGAGAAATGATCAAGTGTACTTTGCACGGCGGGTGAGCTGCGATCAGACAACAAAGAGATGTCACGTTGACGAGGATCCAACAAGTAAGCTGCTGCGTGTGCCGCCTGCCGCATCATCGCACATCTGTCTGCCACTATGTCGAAGACCACCTTCCTCTCATCCTCCCGCAGGCCCAATACATCAATTCTCCTCCGCAACATGGACTCCAAATCCCACAACCCTGGGGGTGATGAACCGTCGAAGTCCATGGCCCTCAAGAAGGTGTAGCAGGGCTCCATCACGTCCATCACTTTCTTGACCTGCTGCCACCACCAGTCTGATCTGCAAAGTCTGCGTACCTCCGGCTCGTCCACTCGCACGTCTCCTGCCCATCGTGCATCTCTCCACCGATCAGAGGACACGACCCCATCAAGCACCATCCTCTGCTCATATAGCCTCTCCTGCATCATATATGCAGTTCCGAACCGTGTGTCAGCCGGGCGTGTCAGGTCCAAGGCCCCTTTCGCGGTTCGATGAATATGGAGCGCCTTTTGCTTGTTCCGCATGAACTTGATGATCTTATCCGCTCTCTTCATCACTTCAGCGGCCCATGGCTGTGCCGCAATGTCTCTAAGCAGCAAGCTCAAGCAATGCGCCGCGCAAGGGATCCGTGCAATGGCAGGGTCTGGGTGGTCCTGTAGAGTACTCGCTGCCGCCTTCATAACCTCTTCGTTGTCTGTGCAGATGGCGTTCACACTCTCCACCCCTACGTCATCTCGTATCACCCCCTCCCATATCTCGGCTAAACTCACGCCTGTCTTGTCTCGAGCTGACATATCGATGGTGCGAATAAGGATTGGCCCTGACTGGCCTGCTGCGATGAAGTTCATTATCGGCTTGTTGCGCTGGTCAGTGGCACCATCAGTCGTCAAGGTGCAACCGGTGTCCTTCCACTTTGCCTTCTTGGGGGCGATGAGTGCTGCAACCTCGTGGTATATAATATCCATCATCCTCGTCCTCACTCCCTCGTACGAGAGCAGGCGTGTCGCTGGTACGATGGATGGCCACAGGAGTGTGACAATGTAGTCCCAATAGTTTTGCGTCTCCTTCAGCCGTAGCTAGTTGAACGGCACGCCACCGCGGTACATTGCAAGTGCCAACAAACGATCGAGATCATTTTGCACCTTGTTTCCCAAAAACGGATCCAAGGTCGCCTGTCTTCCTCGAAGTGCGACCTGCGTGGAGGCAGTCGATGTAGTAGGAGTCCCTCTCGCCGCCCTCTCGTCACCTCCATCCCCCATACCGACGAGTGCTCGCAAACGCTCACGAACATCATCCGCGGCGTCTCTGGCAAGACAGTCTTGTTGGCCACCATCTCAAGATTCGATTCGATCAATGAATCGAATCGATTCCTTGATTGAATCGAATCTTGATGAAGATTCGATTCAATCAATGAATCCAATCGATTCGTTGATTGATTGATTGATTGGATCCGGATAGGTAGGAGGAGGAGGCGGAAGTGGACAGAAAGGAGGAGGAGGAGAAAGAGACGGAGGGAAAGGAGGAAGAGGAGGATGAGGAAAAGGAGGGAAAGGAGGAGGAGGAGGAGAGCGACGAGAGAGACATGGTCGAGGAGGAGGAGGAGGAGGAGGCGGAGTAGGACGACAACGACGAAGAAGGCGAGGAGGAGGAGGAGGAGGAGGGTTGGGCGACGACGGGCGAAGTCAGGATCCGGGTAGGTAGGAGGAGAAATGGGAGGAGGAGGGTTGGGCGACGACGTCGACGAGGGTGGCAACAAAGAAGAAGTAGAAGAAGAGGAGGAGGAGGAGGAGAAAGAGGAGGAAGGGAGCGCGGCGACGGGGGAAGTCGGGATTCGGGTAGGTAGGAGGAGGAGTTGGCAACCGTTGACGAGCTGCCAACTCAATCAATCAATCAATCAACGAATCGATTGGATTCGTTGATTGAATCCAATCTTGATGAAGATTCGATTCAATCAACGAATCCAATCGATTCGTTGATTGATTGATTGATTGATTGATTGATTGATTTTCGACGGAATGTGACCGCAGTTACGACCAAATTCAGCAGAAAAAAGTCGTCGTAGGCTGAGTATGCTCTCTGTCCAACGATCCGCTTACTACATTTTCTTCACTGCTCCAGGGTTTCTCTCATGAGATGAGCAGGCAGTACACCTACACCCTGCGCTTGTGGCGCGTTATGTCTGCGCCGGTGGTCGATGCGCGCTCACGATGGGCCCAATGGCACGCAATAGCACGGAGCTCATGCCCTCATGCGATCATCGGCCTACGCAATCATGCGCGCGTTCACTAGCGCCGAGTCTGCGATATCTGTGCCCATTATGCGCTCCATTACAATGGAACGCGTCTTCGCTGACGCGGCTATGCGCGCATATAGCGGTACAACTGGCGACGTGGCCACAAGGAGGAGGTAGAGGTCTAGGAGGAGGAAGAAGATGAGGAGGAGCAGGAGGAGGGGGAGCCGGAGGACGAGGAGTACAGAGAAGAGGAGGAGGAGGACGACGACGACGACCAAGAATAAGAAGACGAGGAGGAGGAGGAGGAGGAGGAGGACGAGGAGGAGGAGGAGGAGGAGGAGGAGGAGGAGGAGGACGGCGGCGATGGACGACGGCTACGAGGAGGAGGTGGAGGTCTGCGAGGAGGAGGAAGATGAGGAGGAGGAGGAGAAGGACGACAAGAATTAGAAGACGAGGAGGAGGAAGAAGAAGAAGAGGAGGACAACGACGACGACGAAGAAGAAGAAGAGGAGGAGGAGGAGGAGGAGGAGGAGGAGGACGGCGGTGATGGACGACGACTACGAGGAGGAGGTGGTCTAGGAGGAGGAAGAAGATGAGGACGAGGGGGGGGAGGAGGAGGAGGAGGAGGAGGAGCCGGAGGACGAGGAGGAGGAGGACGACGACGACCAAGAATAAGAAGACGAGGAGGAGGAGGAGGAGGAGGAAGAAGAAGAAGAGGAGGACAAGGACGACGAGGAGGAGGACGGCGACGAAGAAGAAGAAGAGGATGAGGAGGAGGAGGACGAGGAGGAGGAGGAGGACTACGGGTGCGATGGACAACGCCGACGAGGAGGAGGTGGAGGATTAGGAGGAGGAAGAAGATGAGGAGGAGGAGGGGGAGGGGGAGGAGGAGGAAATGGACGGAAAGGAGGAGGAGGAGGAGGAGAAAGAGATGTAGGGAAAGGAGGAAGAGGAGGATGAGGAAGAGGAGGGAAAGGAGGAGGAGGAGGAGAGAGATGAGCGAGACATGGAGGAGGAGGAGGGTACGCACCTGCACGAGGGTTGGAGGAGACATCGGGTCGTGGCCATCGATGGCGACGCAACAACGTTCAACTCTGACGACGTGCCCAAGTCGCGCGCCGTCCAGTCGCAGTACACAGCCAAATTCGAATGCGAATTTGGCCCGATCTGGGCCGTAGATGTCTTAGATCTAACGGCCCAGAGGAGGCCATTTTCGTTTTCGATTTCGGAGGCCCTACCGGCCTCACGAAAATGGCGCGTTCCTCCTGGGGGTATATCATACCCGAAATCCCACCCCCGGAGGCCCAAAAGCCTTTACCCCCCCCTACATGGATTTTTCCACCAGCCCGGAAAGGTGGCCCAGCTTGGATAACCGGGGGAGTTGTCCGATCAGACAACCCGGACCCAAAAAGGGTCCCGGACGTCCGGGCTGGTAACATAGCAAAACCCCTACTTTTTCTCTTTTTTTTTGGGACCTAATTTTTCCAGTGCGGTGCGCTTTGGTGCGCTGTGCAGTGCGGTGCACGTGATGCGCAACACGCGTGCAAATCGGCGCACCAAGGTGCACCGCAACTATGATACGAAGACAACTTACCCCGTACGTTGTATTCGAATACAACGTATGTACGTTATTCAGCGAGTTATAGGGTACAACTTTGCACGAGCCTTTACTACCGACGTTTTGTGCTTTTTGTATTGCAATTTTGTATTACATCGTTTTTCCTTCAATTTGTTTGGATTATTTTTGAAAAATTGGCATTCTTAAGATATCAGAAAATACCAAAATGCCCTAAAAAGCTAGGCTTTTTTTCGGGCGTCGGGCACCCAACATATGCCCGGGGACTCACCCGGGTGCCCGGCTGGGCATGAGCCCCGGGCAGTGTTCCGGGCACCCCAAGCGCAAAACAAAAAAGAAAAAACCAATCCAAAAATTTTGCGGAAAAAAAAAGGTTCTGTAAAACTGAAATACAAACAACTTTTCACATTAGAATTCCTCACAGAATCAGGGATAAAAACGAAAATAACAGAATCACGCAAAGCCACCCCCCTTCGAACCCCTTTCGCCCTTGCAAAGCGAATTTATACCCCCTTTCCCCCACCTTGACAGCCAACTCGCAAAAAAAGAAATGAGCCTGGATTCGGGGATCCTCTGGGAGAGAGCAGAAAACTGCGAGGGTTTATGCCTCGGCATAGGGCCCTGTAGCAGGCGCGTGCGCGCCCTAAGTGAAGGTGGGCCCCTTGAATCTCTGTGCGCCCTGAACTCGTCAATTTTTGCAAATCTTGGTCGGCGTCAGACGGTTGCCACTCGCCAGTTGGTTACAATCCGCCTTGCTTGTGAGAATCCAAAATATTCGTGAGGCTCTTCCAGCAGCGTGGTCAAAGCAGGAAGCATCGCACGTTTGTGCTGGGTGGTTGGGCATGCCTAACGAATTCGGTCCCAGGCCTGTCTGAATCGGGACTGGGCGCAGACACTTCGCCCGAGACTGACGCTACTGGGAACTCGGTCTCACGTGCGGGTAGCAAAGGCAAGCGCCCACCTCTATCTAGATAGGAAAGGGCAGGGCGCAGGGCGAGGTATTCGGGCACTTGCACTTGTGGGCGGCAGCGCTGCTGGAGCTTAGACTCTCGGGCTGCTTGCTGCGCTAGCGCGAGGTGCGGGCGCGCGCGGGCGTCGAGAGGATACAGGGCGCTGCTGAGGGCAGCGCCATAGCCCAGCCTTCATAGCCAAGCTGGGGCTTTGACACAGTCAGCGGGTGGTGGTGGTCTTCATGTATGGGAAGGAAGA
Source organism: Chara braunii (assembly GCA_003427395.1). NCBI lineage: Eukaryota > Viridiplantae > Streptophyta > Charophyceae > Charales > Characeae > Chara > Chara braunii. Next base: position 862,271 of record BFEA01000085.1, read on the forward strand.
CGTGGCTTGGCGAGGGTGGGAGAGAGAGAGATAGAGAGATAGAGAGAGAGAGAGAGAGAGGTTGATGATGTGAGGGCATGTACCTGGCTTGGCGATGGTCTACAAGGTCGACATTTTCATGCACTGTGGTTGTTGCTGCTGATGTCAACGGGATGCATTGTTAATTCGTAGGCTGCTAGTAGCTGTGTAGAAGTAGTCTGGGCGTTGAGCGCCAAGTAGGAGGTGGATACATATGTTGGTGGTGGCGAGATTATGCCCCATTGACATTCGGATTTGGTGCTTTGGTTCTCCATTGGTGGAATATCAGCGCGTTTCTGATTTCTGGACAGTATTGGACTGTCTGGCATTTAATGTGAAATTCTGTCATTTCGCTTTATCTCATTTTCCTTGCAATTTGGTATTGGAGCTGGTTCGAGCCGCTGCGCTGCCTCCTTCGCAATAGCTAATTGGTGCTTCACTGGATGGTGGGCCAGTAATAACGCTTGTGCGTTGGGTAGTGACGGCGGCCCAGTGTCGTGTGGGGAGCCAGGAAGGCTATGTGGTGACAGAGGGGTGCACGTTGGATGATGAGAGCTTGCCGACGCTGAAATTTAACCCGAGGTGGAACATTGCATTGTGGGTTGTGCTGAGGCGTCGAGCGGTCATCATAAATGCACGTCAGGTTACTGGTGAGAAATCTGTGGTGTGGAGGCAGCATTATGAGGTACGTTGCTCCTTACCTTATCTACCCTCTTCGTTACTTCTTAGCGTGAGGAAGCGAGATCTGTCTTGAGAGACCTCTCATTGTGAGGTGTCACGAGCGCTCAACCTTGAGAGGCGACATTCTCCTTGGGGAGCAAGCTGGTGGGAGACGGGTGTTGCCTTTGAAGGGCCTGGACGAAGCACACGGGTCACAGTCACCATGCCAACCCGCCGGGACTAGTGCACGCATGCTTTGCCGCTTGTCCTTCGTTCCGCTTGCTGCGCTATGGAGGGAACGTGGACTGACCAGTCCTATGCGAGACGTCTACCAGACAGTATAAATTATTTCTAGCGGGATATGAATACTGGCTGTGATTGCCGTCCTGTCTGCGACGTTAAATAATTCCTGAGGACCTTGGGGGCTGTCCTCAAACTGCCTCTTGATCAGCCAGATGAATCGGATGGGAGGCTCATTACACGCGAGGATAAATAACAGGCAGAACTGGTCAGAAGCGATTTCCTGGGCACAGGTGTGGGCCGATTGTGCACCTTCAGACACGCCGCTGAACCAGAGCTTCAGGACGTTGACATCAAGTGACTACTCAAGAGGGATACAGCTCGATTGTTTATTAATGTAAAGTTCCCTCAAATAATTTTATTTTTATTTTTGATTGGTTAGTTGTGACAGACATTGCTAACAACTGACAAACGCTGCAGATAGGTAGTAATCATTCCTTGCTGCATTGCAATCTGTTTGAGTCATTCAGACTAGTCAAAAGTAGGAATAAAATTGTTTGTAGGAATCTGAGATTATCTGCTGTTACCGCTTGACTACTTTCTGACAAAGCTGGACTGAACATTTATTTTATTTTATTTTAAATCGGTTAGATGCCGTGCTGGGGCAGGTCCCAATGAGGACTCTAGTACAGATCGCGGGCCGCACATAGCTCATGAGTGGAGATGACAGCGAGGTCGAGGGACTAGACAGAGACGATAGGAGGCGTACCCGGAGACGTGGAAGCATTAGCAGCAGACGCTAGAGCCAACGTCGAGGCAGCCAGGGCTACCGCCTCTACCATATCACAGGCCTCATCTCAAGCCTCTTCGTCACGTGTCAGTTAGGTTGTCTCCCAGATTTGTGTTAGTCAGTCTGCTGGCTTGCAGGTCAGCCAGCAGCAAACTTATCTGGACCTGTACCTGACTCATCCTCCACAGATTCGACCTCATACCCTTTGCCAGGGATAGGGGGACCGAACTGTGGGGGCATGTCTGGGAATGCACTAGCTGGCGTGAATGGCAATAACTTAGATGCATGAAAGACAGGGCAGGTTTGGAGATGCAGAGGGACATCCACTGTATAGGATGGTCCAAATGGATTAGCTCCCACTGTATCTAAGACCTGCCATGAAGAGAATTTGTTTCATCATTTAAGCCTGACCATTGGCTTCAAGATGGCGACTAGATGTCATATGCAGGCGTGAATGAAGGTAATCCCTGCAGTAGGATTGCCATTCATTGCTGCAGAATCGGGGATCTCTGTCATTGACGATAAAGGTGGGTGGTCCATGATGTGTAACCCACCTGTCAACAAATGCCGCTTGAACGGCTGGCACACGAGCCTCAGCGAGAGATGGTTAACGGAGGCCCAAATATTTGTCGTTTTCGTTGGCAATTTCGGTGCGAATTTCATCGAAATTTTTAAAAACAAACGATATGAGACCATAGTGCAAACATCAAAAAAGGAAACAGGCCAAAAAGAACGAAAAAAAATGCAAAAAAACACTATGAAACCCTAACACAAAGACACTGTCCGAGTCAAAATGAAGTGTCCAACGAATGCAACGAAATGCCAACTTTTTCATTATTGATCCAAACATGTAAAAACTGGACACATGACGTACCCTAAAGCACATATATATCACACAAAAAAAAAACAAGAAAAAAAGCCAGAAATCAGCACAATATGACAATTTCGGTGCAATTCGGTGCAAAATTCATCGAAAATAACACTCGTGGTTAACCGCTTGTGACGAGGTGTAGTCCTGCCCAAGTCAGTAAAATCAATAGACACGGACTGTGCAGGTGCATCAGATATAGGTAGGGGTTTGAGTAGGCCAAGGGGAGGTCGACGTACGACCTTGTTCCTTTGGCATAACTCACAGGTTTCCACATAGTGCAGCATGTCACTCCTCATCTCCTTCCAGAAGAAGCGTTGCGACAGGGCTGCATAAGATTTTAGGGCCCCAAAGTGACCACGAGCATCATGACATTCTGACATCAGAAGTGTCCTCAGCTTCCGGTCCTGGAGAATGCACAGGCGTTTCTCCCCTCTACTGCATGTGTACAGCAATCCTGAGACCAGAGTATATCCTGATTGAGAGGTAGGATTGTCCTGGAGATTCCTCACAATGGGCTCAAAGATCTCATCCTGGGGCAGCAACTGGGCAATGGTCTGACGTGTCCTCTCTCCAAATGAGTGAGTAAAGGAGATCAGGAGAAGAGCGTCAGGCCTACAAGAAAGGGCATCTGCGACTCGATTGTAGCAGCCCTTCTTGTGTCTCAGTTCAAAGTCAAACATGTCAATGAACTGAATATAGCGAGCAAGCTTGTCATTCAGCTCTCCACTGAAGGGTGGAGTGATCTGAAAGGATCTTGAAGTGCCTGCCCAAGAGAAAGTGTTTCCAATGCTTGAGCGCTAACACAAGAGCATACAACTCTTTCTCATAGGTAGAGTCCGACAACTTTTTGGTCTTGATCTTCTTGCTCATGTACTCAATAGGCTGCAGACCATTCTTATCATCCTGCTGAAGTACCGCCCCTACACCATACTGACTACCATCAATAGTAAGCACAAAAGGTAGGGTAAGGTCAGGTAGCTTCAAGACAGGGGCACGAATCAAGGCCTCCTTGAGACGTGTGAAAGCCTCCTGACATTCGGATGTCCAAAGAAAGGAAGTGTCTTTCTTTGTGAGATCAGTCAAGGGAGCTGCAATAGAAGAGAAGTCCTTAATGAACTTCCTATAGTACGACGCAAGCCCCAAAAATGACTGGACATCACGAATGTTAGCAGGTCGCGGTCAGTCCTGAACTGGAGCAACTTTCGTTGCTTCAGGAACTAACCCCTCTCCAGAAATAACGTGGCCCAGATAGACTACAGAGGGAACCCGAAAGGAGGATTTCTCCCTATTGATCTTATACTGGTTAGCACGCAAGGCCTGGAGGATCAGAGCCAGATGATGCGCATGCTCCTAGACAGAACGACTGAATACCAAGATATCATTTAGGTAGACAACTATGAACTTGTCCAGGTAAGGCCACAGTATGCGATGCATCTCTGTTTGGAAGGTGCCTGGGGCATTGCAGAGACTAAATGGCATAACCAGGTACTCGTAACTGCCGTACACTTTGAAGGTTGTCTTGTGGACATGGCCTTCAGCCATCTCAATCTGGTGATAGCCAGATTTGAGATCGATCTTGCTAAGGATGGTACAACCTTGCACCATGTCCAACAAATCGTCAATGGGAGGAAGGGGCATTGTAGACTTCCTCGTGATTTTGTTGAGACCACGATAGTCCATGCACATCCTGAATTCACCATTCCCCCTTGGAACAAAGAGGACTGGTGCCCCAAACTCAGATGTGCTGGGCTTGATCCAGCCCTTGCTTGTCAAGGTCTCTAATTGTTTCCTGAGCTCTTCAAGTTCAGCAGGAGACATCCTGTAGTAGTCCACGCACATCCTGAACTCACCATTCCCCTTTGGAACAAAGAGGATTGGTGCCCCAAACTCGGATGTGTTGGACCT